>WEZZ01011840.1:0-30352 GCA_013400585.1 Chloropsis cyanopogon | reverse complement strand
AAATATGCATTTTTCACAAGGCGCCATGTTATTTCAGTGGTTTCACACGGCTTTTTGCCCTCCCATGTGCTCACTTTAGGGTTGTCTGACTGCACCTGGAGTGTGTTTGGTGACGGATGGCTTGGAGATGTAAGGAGGCATTTAATCCCCTCTCCTTGTATTGATCAGCTTATGCAGTAAGACAGAAACCACTGCTCTGTGCCAGGGCAAAGCAATCACGGGTTTAGGCAGCTGGGCGCAGACGTGTGTTTATGACAGCAACCAGCACCTCTGAACTACCTCCTGCTTTTCCTTTTCCCACAAAAAAAAAATTCTTTTCTCCTGCGAAAATGCACCATGTACATGGTGCTCTGAAAAAAAAAAAAACTCGTCTCAGTTCTGATCAACTACCTCTCACTTTATAAAATACCTTCCAGATATTGCCAAGTGACACAGGCTTATGGTGTCAGTTTGGGAGCACAGCTGTAACCAGGCAATCCAAACAGGAAGGACATGCTGCACAAAGCCCCAGAGGAGTTTGAGACAGGGAAGGGACTCTTCCATTTGGGTGCTGGACACAGTGAGACCTGGACAAAGAACTTTGGAGACTGACTGTTTAAAAAAACCCAAAAAACTACTTACCTGGAGGTGTCCAAAGCCAGGTTGGATGGGGCTTGGAGTACCCTGGGATATTGGAAGGTGTCCCTACCAATGGCACGGGTGGCACTGGATGCTTTAAAGTCCCTTCACACTCAAACCATTCCATGGTTCTGGGATTCTTTGCAAAGCTTCTCCCTTTCTAAAGGAAAATTCCGCATAGCTTCTTCCCTCTCCCTCACCCCCCTGTTATTCAAAAGAATTTTAGACAGGGAGGATCATCTTCTGTATGTGGCTCCAGCTTGTCCCACCATGGTGCCTCAGTGTCCTTGCTGTGATCAATAATCAGCAGAAAAATTTCTTTGCAAGATCAAGCCCAGGCAAGGTGAAATTTTTAATGCAGATTTAATTTATTGGTGGACAATAAGGGCTATAAACCCACTCATTTCAAGGTTAACGTGCTACTCAAATATCCAGCAGTCAAGCTGAGTGAATAATCCATTACTAGTTGCTTATTTAAATGTACATCCTTTGTACAGGAGGCAATTGAAATATTCCTGAACAGCTTTGGGTTTTTCCTGCTTTAAAGTAACCTGTAAAATTTCTATATCTGCTCTGCCACGTGTGTACTTTTGTTGCTTCACTATTTCAAGCAAACGATTCCCCAATTAGATTATTTCTATAGCCATTAATTAATGGTAGTTGCTCATATATTCCCAGTTATTTCAAACTAAAGCTGGCACAATCTGAATTCTGCGCCTGCTTTCAATCATTTACTTGTTCATTGCTTTATTTGATTTTTTAAAATTAAATCAGAACATTTTCCTTCATGGCATTCCAAACATGTTCCACTTGTGAAACTTAACGGCTTAATTAATTTACTAATTTACACGTATGAACATCAACATTTCATAGAGATATATTTTTTCTAAAAAATTACAATGGAATATTCAATCAACAGATGTGACTATTGATACTTTTTGCATGCCAGAATATCCTTAACCTGGTTATGCCATTATTCTTAAAATATTCCTTAGGAATACAGAATATGGTCCTAAATATGATTTGTGCAGGAACTGCCTTAAAAAGAAGGTAATTGCATTATTTAACAATGGGATTGCATATAATTATGTATTGATTTTTATCTGTACTTTGGAAAAGAAAAGGCTGAGTTGAGGGTAAAAAAGAGTGTTGTAGTCTTTCAGATTACCTCCTGCCGTAATTTCTTTTTAAATCAACATGTGGAATAAAATTTTCCTTATCAGACTATCCCAATTAAGACCAAGGGGCCCTCAGCCTGATGCTGACATCCGTCAACTGTTCAAAGGGAAATTCTACTTAAACTTCATTCACTTAGTAAAATTTTGCTGCATTTTGATGCAATCACCCAAAATTGAATAGTTCACGACTAAAAATAGCCCAAATTCATTTATTCAGCTCACATTCTTATGCAAAAAAATTACTGCAGGTTAAACTGCACATTAAATCCCTGACTTAGATTCCAACCTCTTGAAGAAAAAGCAGGAATGATTTTGATGGATGCCTACACAGGCAAGCACTGTTACCAGATCCTGAGTGAAGGAGGGGGAAAATAGAGATACAGGAACCTTTATCAGTAATCAATGCTTGCAAGGAGGATTTGAGCAAGTATTAATAGCCAAGTCTGTTGATTGGATATTCTGTAATAATTCTTTAGAAAATAATAAAATATTCTCATTAAATGTTGATGTTCCTATGTGTTAATAGTAAATTAATTCTAGAGTTTCACATTTCCATATTTCTGCTCTCTTAAACCTCAATGCAACAGTAGATCACCCATCAAAATAAAAGTCACACACTTAAGGAAGTTCTTTGTGTTAATAGAAGATTTAATTACCAGCAGATCCAGGATGACCTTGTGTTGTCCTTATCACTGTGAGTTTTGAGCACAAGGAGAGGGTGTTTTAACATCTGCCTTACCATTAGCACAGAAGCAGCCCCACCTCCTCATCCTAACTCCAGCACTTTGCCCCCTCCGGCTTTAGCTCAGTCACAGCTCCTCTGTCTTTGGAACAAGGAGATGTCTCTTAATCCACACCCTCCTCAAGGGAAGGGACCCTCTCCCAGGGATGTGACAGTATCAGGTGAGGAGTGCCACAGGAAAGAGGGAATCTTCCCTGCAAATCTCTGAGGTCAGAAAAGCCCTCTGGGAACATCGAGTCCAAGCTGTGCCAGATCTCCTCCTTGTCTCCAGCGTGGAGCACTGAGTGCTGCATCCAGGCCTCCCTTGGACACCTCCAGGGATGGGGAGCCCACCTCCTCCCTGGCAGTTGCTTCCAATGCTTAAAAACCCTTTCCATGGAGAAATTCCTGCTGATGTCCAACCTGAGCCTCCCCTGGCCCAGCCTGAGGCTGTTCTCTCTCATCCTGTCCCTGTTCCCTGGGAGCAGAGGCTGACCAAACCCCCCACCCTGGTTGCCCTCTCCTGTCAGGCAGAAAGGGGCTCATTTCAAACCCAGAACTGGCTCACCATTACTTAGAGTTTGTGCATTATTGTCCTTTGTGATATGTAATGGGGAATAATTCATCCATTTATGAAAAATGGTTCATAATTTGTGTGTATATAAAGATGTGTATGTGTTGTGCTCGCATGGAAATAAAGTTATAGGTTTTTAAATCCAAACTGGGACTGAAAGCGGGGGAGAAATACCTCACACAGGGAATGTGAAACCACCGACAAGGACTACATTTACTCACGAAAACACCAGCTTTCGAGGCAGAATTTCTACCATCATTTCCAGTTCACAGAACACCCCTTTCCTTCCCTCCTTTCTCCATGCCCTTTTCCAAAGTGACCTCTAGCAGAGAAAGTATCACCCCCACATGTGGATTATACCTACAAGTGCTCATGACAGAGCAATGACATTTTGCCACCAGCCAGCATATGCATTTTGCTGCCTACCTGCAGCACAAGAGAGGGGTGGTAATATATAAAAATTCTAATTCTATTCATACTGACACTTACTGTAGAATTCCAGCAATCAAGAAAACTCCTCATTTTCAAGCCTTGCTCACAGGCAAACATCCCTGAAATTGGGGTAGTAGTTTTTCAAACCCTATAAGGGATTTGCAAAACCAACTTCATACATGATAACACAGGAATGTGTTCATTATGAAAATTAAATATTTAAGAAGCTGCACAATAATAGGATTTAGAAGGCGAAGTGATAATTTCCTACTTAAAGCTCATTCAGTAGGAATTTGGATGGGACAAGACAGGTGTTTATTATCTTCTTTGTTTTAACTAAAACAAAACCAACTTTCTTACAGAACACCCATTCAAGGGGGAATTGAACATTTCTATCTAAGACTTCTGGGAGCTTTTTAGTGCAATTCTCCATCAAATCATGGCAGGCAGCAGCATTTTTAACCCCCCGAAATGACGATGCTGAAGTTTCTACCTGCCTCTTGGCACAGATTTACATGGAGATGGATTATGTGGGGGTTTGATATTTAATTGTTTTGTAATTCAAAATGAACTTTTATCATGGTAATCCCAGTGTGGAAGATGTATTATTTAGGGAAGTGTCTCCTGAAAGGAAAGGTTGACCCAGACACTCATTGACAGCTTCAATGAGAGCCTGTGAGCCAACCTGTCCTTCCAAATATCTGCGCACCTGAGGCATCTCAAACCCAGAGATCGGAAAAGAGGGAGGTCAGGAGATAGATCAGAACCAGAACCCACTTTTAGATTCTCTGTCCAAATAGACATAATTGTAGCATCATTTTCCAGCAGGGAAGTGTTCTGCAAAAAATACTATTTTGTTAATGTTGTTGGATTTGTGTGTGGGTTTATTTTTTTGTTTAAATTAATGACTTATGCAGTTACACAAAATTCCTTATCAATTATGACATTTTAATCCTCAGGAGGATGAATTCCCCTCTGAGTTTATCAGCAGTAGCCTGGAAATGCCTAGTTTATTCTCTGAGTCACAGATTACCTTCACAATCAATGTTTAAAATAACTAATAACCAGTTTTTATGCCTTATGGAATCATTTAGCTGGTGGCTACAATAATATGAAGAGATTGAGTAATTTGCTTCTGACAGTTAAATAAATAGTACCTAAAAATTATAAAAACCTTGAATGGTTTAGGTTGGGGGGGACATCAAAGATCATCCAGTGCCACCCCCCATTCTGGGCAGGGACACCTTCCACCTTCTGGGAGCTTCCCAGGGTGCTCCAAGCCTCATCCAGCCTGGCCTTAGACACTTCCCAGAGATCCACGGGCAGCCACAGCTGCTCTGGGAATTCCATCCCAGCCCCTCACTGCCCTCACAGGGAAGAATTCCTTCCCAATATCCCATGTAACCCTGTCCTCTGGCAGTGAGAAGCCATTCCCTGTGCCCTAACGCTCCATGCCCTTGTAAATACATATTCTTATGGAATTATGTGGGATTCAGGGATGTTCTGAACCTGGTGCTTGTCCCTTTGCTGCAGCCCTTGTCCCTTACCTGCCCCCTTGGCTGATCCCATCACATTTCCCAGGAAAATCTATGCACAAATGCTCACTCCAAGTTAATTAAAAATAACACAGAATAATAGTTAAGAGACCTTACCCTGGGATGTGGGAGCCATTTAGAGCTGATAGCAGTTGTTCTTCTTCCAAATGAAGTGATTGTGCAATTCATTGCAGAAAGTTTCTGTAGTTCAGCAGAGACGGAGCCACACTCAACTTCCACTCATTCCCATGGATTTAGCACCATGCTTTTCATGCTACTGGAGAAAAGGGAAATTCATGGACAGCAAATCAGCTCTGGGATTCCAGGAGTCACACAATGCAGTTGTTTTCTTATGCATCCTGTTGTCCAGAAAAATTAAGAAATTCAGGACAAGCCTGGAGCCCTACCGCCATATTTTTGCAGGGTCACAAGTGACATTTCTTATACTAAACAGTTCCACGGTTTGGGGGTGGATCAATGCCTTAGCAGATAAATTATTTGCAGACCTTCACAGATTTATTTAAACATTTAAAATGAATCTAACATTTACCTTGATCTAAATAGATCACAATAAGTGAGGACACTGTGATATTATTACTTGAATGTTTTTCATTTCCTCTCACCTTTAAATTCTCTTCTGTACTCTATCTACCACTAGTAATTTTGATAATTTTTAGTTGAAGCCCTCTAGATTTCCTCTACAGCATTCCTGCACAGCTCCCAGCTCCCACTGCACACCATATATCAACCCACTCTTTCAACTCCTGCACTTCCAAACATTTAAAACACCTTAATGGCTTTTCTCACTGAACCATAAAAATTATTTATAAATTCATTTTAAGACATTCATACAACGAGAAGCTCATAACACGTCATGAGCTACAAGTTATGTTTACTGGAGTATAAAAAAATTTTGGGTCTATGTATATATAATGAAGGAAAAAGCAAACTGCTTCTCCAAGTGGACCCTTATTATAAGCAATCACCAAGTGCAAGGTGAGAGGATAATGAATTATTTGCTCCAAAGTACTTTTTTAAATAAACATCTCAACAGGAAAAAGCAGTCCCTTCCAAGACTTAATTTGAATTAAGTACATTTGGTGCAGTTTCAAGGACTAATCTCACTATTTTTTCCAGGATTTTTCACAACAAAGCAGCAGCAGCACCTCCTTCCCTCTAAGGTTAAAAGCAAACATAGGGGCTGTTAATCTGAGTTATTTCTGCAGCTCAGCAAGGGAAATCACCCCAAGAGTTCAGCGACACTTCAGGGGAAATGCTATTCATCAAAATTCATACATTATTTGGGCTCCAGGAGGAGAGGTTCCTCCCTAAAAACCTGATGGAAATATGAAGAGAGGTGGTCACTTTGGAGTCTTTCCGCCACTGGAGGTGTAACCACACTTAGTGCATTGAACTCAAGATGTGAAACTAAAAAGTTAATTAAAAATATCTAAGAATTAACACTAAAGACAAACTCTTTGAAACACAACCTGCAATTCTGACCTGAGGATCCTGTGCCACACTTGCCCTGTAGGATAATATGGACTAAAAACGAAACTGCAAGTCAAAGATTTTTCTTCACTTCTCTCTGGTTCCAGCCACTCCTGAAACCCAGGCTGCCCTTCTCAGAAGGTTTGGGCTGTGCCTCATCCCAGATGCTCAGACTCTCTCTCAATTCCAGTTCTTAGCTAAAAACCCTTTTCTGTGCTTTCATGCTCACTTGGTCACCTTCAGTGCAGGGGTGCTTCAGGGTAAAAACTCCAGCTAGCCCAGGGGTCCCCAAGCAGCTCCCAGCAAGGACAGAACGCTCTTTCTCCTCAGGAAACAGATGTCCCATGGAATCTTTAATGTGTATTTTTGTGTCTCCAGGAATGAAAAGAGACCCGATCGGAGGATGGGGGGGCGGGGGGTATTGAAACCTTGGGGAGAGGGGTAGGGAAAGGGGGAGAAACCAGAGTCAATGGGGAAACACCAAGGGCAGGGTCGAAGGGAAGGTCAAAACCCCAGGGAAAAACCACTTAATGGGTGAGGGGGAGGAGGGGTATACGGAGCAAACTATGTGATACAGAGTAAAACCCAAGTTATAAAAACACCAACCACCCAGTGCAAAATAATAACTAAACTACACAGTACACCACAACACTTCAGGGCATCACCTCAGCCCATTTGGTCATTTCCCATGTCTTTGTTTAGGACACAGTGCCCTGTACCACACATTTTCTTTCCTTTCAGCACATACAGAGTGAGAGTTCATCATTATCCCCATAAAGCAGGACTGCTCAGAGAGAGGGACCTGCATTTTGAGCATTGATGGACTGAGGTTCTCCTCTCTGTGGCAAATAGATCGTAACATCTCTTTTCTACTTTATATCAAAGTATTTCAAAACAAAGCTTAATCTGCCAGACGCATAATGTAGATTTTTAGTAAGATCCTTTGTGCGAGGAAAAGGACATAAAGCAGCTGCCTCAGAATTCAGATGGAAACACTGATGATCTAAATCATCCAAGCCTGGTATATAAATGAAAAGCAACTACCGGAGTAGGGACTGATCCCATGAGAACTCACTGATGATTCACTGTGGAAGACAAAAAGCTGTCTATATAAACAAATTGTTTATGCTCTGTTAAACAAAAGCAAAACCAATGGAGTGCAGCAGATGCAATCCCTGCTGAGGATTCAATCTTAGCCAAGTGCATGGGTCTCACTCTGCAGCTCTTTGCCATAAGAACTAGAACTGGAATGAGAAGGTACTGCAGAATTTGCCATCTGTGCCCCGTCCCTATCTGATGAAAGGAGTCAGAGGCTGACAAAGTGCTTTGTGCTGCCATTTCAGTGAACAGGGCCCTGCTACAGCCAGAGGCCAGAGCAGGGTCTGCAAGAGCAGTGCTCGATTTGTGACCTGTGATCATCCAGGCAGACCTCGAGCAGCTCCGTCCTGCTGGGCTCAACCTTGGCAGGTGTTGAACAGCTCCATCCTTTTGGTTTCAAACTTGACAGACCTTGAACAGCTCCATCTTTTGGTTCCAGCCTTCCCTCAGGGGAAAGCTTGATGGATACTGGAGTAGCATCACAAAGGATCAGCAAAGAAAATGGGGATTTAGGCTACAGAAGTAACTTAAAATCCCTCTTCTCTCCTAGCTCCACCCCACACGCACCACCTCTATTCCTAGGGAAGGACATGGGACACGTGCAAGTTGGATCAAAGGAACACAGATTTGAGGTGGTGTCACAGCAGCAGGTGCATTTAAACACTACCAGAGACCGTTGTGCTCTTTTTAATCAGCCCTGCCTAATTTCCACCAGGCTGCCATTTGGAGTTTATTTTCAGACATCATTGCCTTCAACCTTGGATTTCCCTGTTAATCCAAGGAGCCAACACTGCCGAGGCTGGAGTGGCAGCTGCGCCACACTGAGAGAAGGCAGTAAAACATCTGCTTCTGGAGAGTTCGTCTGGCCAGATGGGAGGCCTGGGGATAATCTGATAACGATCCCTGATGTGCCTCCATGCTCACCTGGCCACTCCTTCTGGCAGCTTTTACACCCCCGACCACGTCTGCACTTGGGTTTTAAAATTATTGAACCTTTGACACTTCTTGTTTACAGTTTGATGATAATGGTGACGCTGTTAAATACCAAGAAAGGATAAATACCCTGCCTGGTGCAGCTTTAGGGAAGGAATGTGTGATTGCAGAACATAAATTCACAGGAAAAGTAAGATTTTAAGTCCATTCAAAGATGCAACTGAGGTTTATGATTTCTAACCACCCAACAAGTACTAATTAAACTGAGCTCTGCAGTCTTGCAGCACAAGAAATATCAGCTCTAATAAGTGGAGAGGCTTAAGGAAGAGTTTAGTCTTGTGCTTTAGATAAGTAATGTAATAGTTGGCTCTCACAATTAAGAGATAGGTATTATGTGGATGCAAAGATGTATATTATTGTAATATGTCACCCCATAGTCTTCTTTCCCCTCTCCCTTGTAACAGCCTCAGTAGTCAGGCCATTTGGAGAGGGCCAGCTTGTTACCAAGAGGTGCAGAGTAACATCATCTGACCTTCAATCAAGATGTAAAAAAGTAATCTCCACCAATGGATGGCAGAGAAGGAGTTGACTGACAAAACTTTGGGAGGGGCTAAGGGCATAAAAGGCAGAACATCCATTTTTAGATGAGCACGTGGCTGATATCACAGAGANCCTTCAATCAAGATGTAAAAAAGTAATCTCCACCAATGGATGGCAGAGAAGGAGTTGACTGACAAAACTTTGGGAGGGGCTAAGGGCATAAAAGGCAGAACATCCATTTTTAGATGAGCACGTGGCTGATATCACAGAGACTCCCAGCGCTGTGATTTTTCCTTATTCAGTCTTTCATTGTATCTTTGATAAAGTTTAATAAACCTTTTAAAATTATAAAAGTGAGAGTCATTTCTCACATCCTGGAAAATATTCAAACAAAAATCCAATCAAGCATGAAAAAAGAGACACTGGAAATAGAAACACATGACTGATATTGAGTAGTAAATACTAAATAAAGCCAGACACTGTTTGAAGGTCTGGCCTCCCTGGTCCCTCACAGGGAGAGTTTACTTAACCCAGTTAATTATCTTCTGAAAAAATGGCAAAGATTATGTAATCTGTAGCATTTTCATACTTGTCTGGGATGCAGACACACACAAAACAGTTGTCCTAATTACTTCTGAAGGGGATAACATTTATCTCATTAATAAATTTATGCCAACAGCAGATAGGGAAGATCCTCTGACAAACCAGCTCTTAATAATTCTCAAAGGCATCATTAAGAGTATTGTGTGAGCATCTATATCTCCATAAGGCAAAAGAAACTCATAATCACAGGACAAATCTAATCCTAATAAGCGGGAAATCATGGGAGCTTCTGACATCTGTTTTCCTCTGATTAGATTAGCAGTGGTGTCATACCCAATGTCATGCTGTTGTACACTGACCTTCAGCAACTTAGCAGAGCTGTTATTTTTGGTTTTAAACACCAGGATAAGCTTTTTGGTGAAGAATGTCGATATGTACATTATCTAAGGATGGATTGCTCTAGGAAGTGATAGAATTGTGTGACTGGGGATTTGGGGAACCCAGCTGCCAATACCTTCACAGGATTTATTGGTCAGGACTCTACAAGTCACCAGAAATTCTTGGAAATATTTATTACAATTCTTTTTGGTGTTGGCATTTCCAGAATCCAGGGGTATATTTCTGACATATATGTAACTGGGTTAGGAAAAACACTTCCCACTGACAGCTGACCTGACTTATTCTGCCAGGTAAAATTCTCTGTGCCAGGCAAAACTCTCTGTGATGGCATGTGAAATACAGGCAATAAGGATTCAAGCAGGCAATATTTAAGTTGCCAGAGAAACTTAAGCAAAGTTCTGGAAGATCAGGAGTTTCATCCTCAAGATCTGCAGGAGCACAACTGGCCTTTAGTGCCTTCCAAGTTCCCTTCAAGTCAGAGATGTAAATGCCAATTTTCTTGCTGCAGAATGTTTTGCTGCTCATTGTAATCACATTTCAGATTTTGGCTGATTTCTCCTACCACAGCTACTGGGTGACTTAGCAAGTGTCTGGAATTTATCACTCAACACTATTTTATAATAGGAGAAAGTCAGGTCCTCAAAACCTTACCTAATATTATTATGGACTCATCTTTCTGTTTACCACATCATAAAACATCATCTCCAGCAGTTTTTGAAAACTGGGCAAATTCAGTCAAGGCTTTTCCCTGCTCTGCCTTTAAAAACAGAGGCTTTGCTGGTTGACAAGAACATGAACAGCACCAGCATTTATTTCTCCTTCTGTTCCAAGGGTGGAGCACAGAGGCAAAGAACTTCCCCTTCTCCAAGAAAAAGATGGTTTTTTGTTCATTTTAAAAACAGAAGTTGCCTTTCCCCTGGAAACCCAAACCATTCAGACTTCAAAATATCCCCTATTAGCAAGTACAAAGCAAACAAACACTCCGTGAAACAAGCAAAACAAAATAGCTCTGAAGTACTTCAGACACATCAAATCAACCTGGTATCTTCCCCGTTAACTTAGATTACAAAAGTCTCAATTACATTTTCTGTCCTTATCAAAACATTTAATTTGAACTGGCAAATCACCACAGGGAGGTTTTCATTAGGTTTGTATTTTGCAGGGTAAAACTGCTGTTGTAGGAAGTACTCAGCAACAGTCCTTTCATATTAGTAAAAGTACATATTAATGATAAATATTCTTGAAGTGTTTACAGCCAAAGAGGCTGGTGTTTGAGCAGGTCACTGCTAATGCCACCTGTAATCTCATTTTCAAGGCATCCTTATTTCCTTGCTTTTCCCACTAAGGTTCACACAAACAATATCTATTGTTTTGTTGCCTCCTACAAGATGTAGTGTACGAACATTATTTGTGGTGATATCAGCTCTCAACACATCAGAAACTCCTTAATTCCTGCAGATCTCAGATGAGATTGGAGCACATTCATCAGGGACAAGTCTCTCAATTAGACAAAGAACATCCACCAGCCTCCAAAGTTCCTCAGATCCCTAACAACCCTTTTTCAAACCATCATTTTTTGTGTTTAATTAACTTCAGAGGGAGAAGAGGAGCAAGGGGAAACATTCCAGAACCCAGCAGGAATGATTCTGCAGTTATGCAACTAAATTATTAACTTCAGAGAAGCTCCTGTGTAGCACGACCAGAGAAATGTCCAGGTTTGCAGATATCCTAGAAAGCAGGAAGGTCAGAAATAGCCAAGTCATGACTATGCCCAGAAAGGCTTGTTTGTAAACAAGGACAGCCCAATTTAGGGCTAGACACTCTGTGGTGACTCAACGGATTTAACTTCACACCATTATTTAAGCTGTGGAAAGCCTTGGTTGATGCTGCAGCAGCTCAGCTCTCATCAGTGTAGGGAAGGACTGTGTGGGCCAAGGTAAATCCTTAAAAATCAACACCTTCTCAAGCTGGGGAGCAGAAACTCGGATTTCTTCACAGTGTTATAGGTAATAATTCGATAAGCCAATTATGATTAATAAGCATAAAAAATTTATTATAAAAAAATTAACAATTTAAGACCGTGACCAAAAGTACAATCACGGCAGCCACAATCATAGGGAAACAAGCAGGACTGGCCCCGGGACCAGAACTGGGTGGTCGATAGGTCATGCTCGCTAGCAAAGAGGCCACTCGCCACGCTTCAGGGTCTCAAGGCTACCATTTTTATACTGTTCCAGTAGCTCGAGGCAACATCCTGACCGTTTCCATTCAGAAGCTTTCACATTCAAAGGTGGTATCGTCTCTGTCCAGGGATGGACAAAGACGAATCTCGGAGTAATCAAAATACTGATTAGAGTTTAATGAATTGTATAGTCCCCAGTCCAGGTGCAGACAAAACAAAGTCCTGAAGTAATCAAGGGTCGATTTGCCAGGAATCTGAGTTTCATGAGTTGTAGAGTCCTCAGTCCAGGTGCAGACAATGCAAAGTCCTGAAGTAATCAAGGGTCGATTTGCCAGGAATCTGAGTTCCATGAGTTGTATAGACCTTGGTCCAAGTGTAGACAAAGCAGAATCCTGGTGCAATCAAAGGCTGATTTGCTAGGAATCTGAGTTTTCATTCTTCCCTAGATCGGATCTTGGGAAGCCATCTCCTGGTATCCTGATGTTTTAGCAAATCTTTTCACTCGTGGTGCCAGGTGTGTCCCTCTTGCAGATAGCTGGTGATTAGCTCAGGGCGGTCCTCCTCGGAAACCACTTCTCCTGGCTGGAGCTATTCTTTTGTTTGTCCCTGAAAGGAGATAAGACCCATCTCTGCTGCCCGCATTCCAGGGGCTGGGCTTGCTTTTTGGTTTTTTGGGTTTTTACTTTAAGTATAACAACATATATACAATCATATAGCACCGTTTATCATTTAATATTACACACACAGTTAATATTTCACGAATTATTGACCTCTATTTATCACAACAGGGAAGAGGCAAAACTCAGTGTTGCAGGCAGTGACTGCAGTGTTGGGCAGGGACACTCACAAGCAAATATAGCCAACTGTGAGGGGGAAAAAAGGAATTGTTATTCAAACTCCGGTTTGTTAATACGTGTGTGTGGGGTTTTTTCTTTCATTTTCTTGTTATTTGTGGATTTTTTTCCAATTGAGTTGCTAAGAAGCACTGATGACTAGGTGCTTGAGACAGCGGGGAGGGGGAACTCCTCTGCTCCTCTGGTGTTTTGGGAGTTTCTCTCGGAGGCGGCGGGGAGTGGGGGGTGGAAATTCTGCAAGAATAGAGGCAGGAAAAAAAGACCAGGGCTGCGGAGTTGGGGACAACACTCGCTCTCGGCTTTCAGAGGACTGTCGAGCTGCTGCCTCTCAGCTTTCAGAGGAGGACGGTCGAGCTGCTGCTTGGGGAAAGGAATTTCGCTACCACTGCTATAACCCTGCCGGGAGCTGCCTTCCTTCTGCTGCTGGGCCCCGCACCCCCTGCTCCGCCTGGACACCCGGCAGTTCCAGCTATTGCTGCGGAGTTTCTGATACCTCTCGTCCACCGCCCTGGGATTTCTGCTCATCCCTGCCGTTCCAGCCTGCTCCTTCCGAGAGTCCTGCTGGGGCACGGGGATTGGCTGCCCCAGGGTTTGTGAAGCAAAGCCTCTCCTCCATCCCTGCCTGTCTGCGCCCAGCTGCCATTGCCACGTGCTCCCCGAGCCCGCGCCAGAGCACCCCCTGCAGCCACGGGGGGGATCACCGCACCTGCCCTGCCCAGCGGGAGCCACCAGTGCCCCTGCTGGCCGTGACCGTAACTGCACCAAAGGGGAAGGTGCCGCAGCCACTAGGCTGGGACTGGGTTCTGGGTTCTGTTTGTTGTTAATGCCGTAGTTGTTGTTGTTTGTTTGCCTTGTTTACACCCTAGTAAAGAACTGTTATTTCTATTCCCATATATTTGCCTGACAGCCCCTTATTTTCAAAATTATAGTAATTCAGAAGGAGGGGGTTTACATTCTCCATTCCAAGGGAGGCTCCTGTCTTCCCTAGCAGATGCCTCTTTCAAACCAAGACAACATGAATGGGTTAGTATTAAACACCTACTTATGTCTTTGCTGGAGCTCCTAGAGGAGCTCTGGAGGCCTGATCATAGCATTAGGCTCTGCAGTGAAATACTTGCAAGCGGCAAAATATTTGTTGCAATCAGATAGGAACGCCGAGGCACAGATGGGCTTCTCCCCTTTGAGATCCTCACCAGAAGTTTCCCCTGAAGCTGTGGCTCACCCCAGAGGAATGAGGCTCTGTTCAATGCCTCATCCTTTATCCCAGCATCTGGGAGCTCTGGTCTGGCAGAGGCGGCACTCCTGTGACTCTCAGATTTCACAGTTTAGAAGCGAAATTCATCACAACGAGAAAATTATCTTCATTCACAAGAGTCTGAACCAAAGCGAACGGAGTTGGCAGAGCAGGGTAAAGGCAGGGAAAAGCCACTTCAAACTCTCATTTCCATGCAAAACTCTTTTTCCAACAAACCCCTTTTAATCCACCCTGGAACAGAAGAGGTGCAGGAGGAGCCTGCTCCACTTGTTTTTACCGTGGCTTTTGAACAGGAGTCTTTCATGCAGTTTTAAAACTCATCAATCCTCTCTCTGTTTATCTATGCTGATGAGCATTATGCTCTGCTTCAGAAATATCTATTTCTGCACTTGGGTTATTTTATTTCCCTATTGTTAAAATGAAAGATTGGTTAAACAATTTCAGTAGTGACTGTCAAGCACTTCCTTTCTTCTGCAAATCCTCAAGCTCTGATTCTCATCGTTAAGTCACTGACAGTATAAAGACAGACTTCTTCAAATAAACCATCATCAACAAAGATAAATGCACAGAAATTATACAGAAATTGGCCTGAAGCATCATTGCAGTATAAATAGAACCTTCTGAAGAGTAAATACATCCCTATTCAATAGTCAGAGTTCAACACAGACAATAATGACCTGCATTTTAAAAACCCTCTTGTACCAAATGCTGCACAAGGATTTAAAAGGTTTTCAAACTTCGAAGACCATGTGAAAAAACTCTCCATTCCATGATGGCAGATTGAGCCATCAGCTCCACCAGACAACAGGAACAATACAGTTATCAAGCACTTCTCCCCATGAAAATGCAAATCCAGCTGGAGGTCACCTAACCCTGTCTATCCGGTGTTGGATGCTCAAAGAACAATGTAATCAAGGGCAAGTGTGCAGTGATTTGTCTCCAGCCTCCAAATAGCCAGAGAGTTGCCTTTTGTCAGAGCTGGAAATGTCAAGAGGAACACTGGAATATGTCTTCCAGGAAATCCCTTAACATTGTCTGGCAATAATCTGTATCTTAAATTGCGGCAGCATCAACTGCAAAGGCCCCACAGTTTAATCTCTGGTTTTCTTAAACATTATTTCCATTTTATTTTGAAGCCCATTTGCTTTCTGATTTCTGGTGCACCTTGTAGTGTGACAAACAGCATCCCATGATAGTCATTCCCTTGTTGTCTTCTCCTTATCCATCTGGATTTTAATTTCTATCATTTAATCTAAACTGGAAACTGTGCCTCCAGTCAACCCTCTTATCCTGCACTTGCTTTCCTGCTTTTCTGGGCTCAGGAATACCAAGCAGAGCATGGCATGAGTAGTTGGACCACAGCTTCAGGAACTCACTTTTGCACTTCCCCAGGCACAGGACATAGAGTTTAGCACTTGTCCAAGCCACAATGTGGACTAAACAGTTGGAAGTCAACTGGGAGATTACAATTGCTATAATTAACCAAGTATAAAATCCATCCGGCTTTGATCCAGCTTTTGTACTCCTGTCAATGACTACAGTGAATTCTCACACCTTCAGCCACACAGAGCCCAAGCCCAAGAACAGCTGAATTTCTCCTGCACCTTCTCCATTCTTTCCTCTGTCTGGAGTGAAGCTTGGATGCCGCAGAGCTGCCAGGATATTGTAATCAGAAAAAAAGTCAGGAATAGAAGCACAGTGTTAGACAGATGGTTTTGGTCCTTCCTTCATTTGCTTTGCTTTTCAAATTAACTAAATGTGTCCAAATGAGACACTTGATGACTGAATATCAGCTCTCCCCTTCCCATGCAGCCCCAACAGCCAGACTCTGGAAGAACCTGGGATTTTGCCTTCCCATGAATGAACGTGAGCCACAAATGCTCAATTAACATTTAGGAAAGAAAGATAATGTGTTATATCCTGTGCCTTTCCCCACATTTGGTTCGTTCCCACGTTCCTCTTATTCATATAAGTTGGTATCTCCTGGATCAACCCTCTTTAATTCAACCTACCCTACTCTCTCACTCCCTGTTAGGTTGTGCCCTAGTTGTCAATCACCTCCTGGTGTCCAGAAAGTTCCCAAACAGTCTCCGTATGATTTGCCATTGGTTACGTAATCCTTTTTTTCATTTGCTGTGCCCCTGCGACCACTCCCTTGTATGTCCCTGTGCCCTTCTCCTATTGGTTGTCACTCCCTCCTTAAAACCCATTGCAAACCTAGTGTGTTCGCTCTTACCCTGAGAGTTTTTAGTTCAGCAAGAAGTCCTCCCTTCAAATAAAGTTGGACTACTCAGACCAAGAGTCCTCTCTGGTCCTTACTTGGGTGGATGCTGCCAGAGCTACTGTGGACCCTCAGTGGTAGGGATCCACAGGAGGCGATTGGGACCCTATTCCCTCGGATCACTCACCCATTCTACTGCCTCGGTGTCTGGACTTTGTGGAACCTAGCCAGGTCAGGCACCGCAGCAGTAAAGGATGCCTCTGAACCTGATTTCATGGGGCCACGTTTTATGCGACTTTTGTGGGCATGTCAAGGCTTTTAAAAGTTTCCATGCAATAAACGCCTCTTCTTTGGAATTGTGTCTGAAATCACAGCAGGCAGATGATGCCAAGGGGTGTGTGTTCCACACGAGCAGTCAGCTTTTCAAACAGCACAGGTAGACTTTGAAAAGTGCAGTTAATCACACCCGGAGAGTGGATTGAGGTATTAAAGAGACCATTTGAGGAGCTGGGGAGCCAAGTGTGATGTGGTGGCACTTAAGGGTGACATAAACAGCTGTGACAGAACTAAAAATACAACACAGAGCCTGTGAGCATCAGAGCTGATCTTCCCTTCTCCTCCAAACATCTCCCAAGGTAAGAAAACAACACACCAATGGTGTGACATGAAAGGGAAAAACCATCCTCTCTCATTTGGTGGGGATCACTCAACCTATTTGTGGAATGTTCCCTCTGTCCTTTCCCTGAATATGTGGGCAGAACAAAATTCTTGGAGCACAAAGTGCTTGGTAAACAAAGAGCAACAACCCAGCAGTCAGGGCTGCAGACGTTTGGCATGGTGCAGGTACATCACGACAGTGTGTTAAATGCATTACTCAACACACTGCAACGTGCAACCTGTTAAAGTGACAATTTATACTGCATTTACCTTCCCATCAGCAAAGGTATTAGAACAGAACGGGGTATGCTGGTGGAACAGAAATAACGCACTGGAAGAGAGATCCAAGCTGGAGCAGCAAAGGAAACAGCTTACCAAACTCAGATGTCTTGATCCCAAAGGGGAATTTAAAGCGGCGCTCTGAGCCAGAACATTTTAGTGAGCAAACCTTTTGTATTCAGTATGCAAACGTTGTTTCCCATGAAAAAAAAATTACAATCACATTTCTTAAGTCCCCAGAGATTCCTATAGAAGTCCCCAAATTATATCATCTACCACTTCCCTTGTGTTCTTAATGATCCAAAGAACCCAAGGGGATTGTCTGCATTTAAGTCTGCTCAGATACAAATGTAGAAGATCCTGAGTTCCTTTTGCTGTGAATGCAGATGAATAAACTGAGCATAACTAAACCTGGGATATCTGCCCACCTTTGCCTGTAGGCTGTCCTGGAAGAGCCCAGGTCAATCTTTCCCCACATCAACCCCTCCATTTGGGAATTGAAGATGATGCTGATAACCCACAGCGGAACTCTTTGAAACAAGTGAAAATGAAACATAAATGAGGAATGAAATGGAATTCCCAGAGGAGCTGTGGCTGCCCTGTTCCCTGGAAGGATCCAAGGCCAGGTTGGACAGGACTTGCAGCACCCTGGGGTAGTGGGAAGTGTCCCTGTCCATGGGGGTGGCACTGGGTCGTCTTTACATCCCCTTCCAACCCAAGACATTCTGGGATGTTCTACTAGAGCTGGAACCACTCTCACAGTGCTGTAATTAAGCACAAGACCTTTTAATTTTCCCCTTTGAAAAAAAATTCTCTCAGCTACAATCAGGCAAAATGTTATGAAATACTTCTTTAAGCTTCTAGGGTTAAGTTGATACAAAATTTCAGTTGCTTGATTCAGGCACAGGAGCATAAAGGTGATGAGGACATTGAGAGCTCAGGTAACTCAGCCCATCTGTTGCAACCCAGCCCAGGAGCAGGAGCACAGGGCTCGTGTTTCATGTAAGTCACTCACTACAATGGATGTTACATGGCATTAAAAGTGTTTTGGGTGTTTGGGTGCAATAAAAAAATTAATTTACCATTCACCAAGCTTCTCATTTAGTGAAATCAGCTGTTTCAGCTCTATTATCTGTATGTTTCTAACGTATTTATTCCCTATATTATCAAAGCCAGCTCAAACCAAGCTTTATTTTGTATTATTGGCTTTATGTAATTTGTGTGTATTCCTGAGAAAAACCCACAGTGTGACAATGACACTGCCACATTGCCATCTCCAGGTAAGACAAAGAACTGAACAAAACCCTCTTTCAGAAGTGCATAATCATAGATGGATCTTTTTAGAGTACGAATTTAAAAATACCTGTTCCTTTGTAATACTCTCCTATTTCAGGGAATGCAGGAAAAGGTGTGTTTTGCTTCTGGAATATTCCACAGCTGCACTGAGGCAGAGGTGGATCCAGAGCAGCAGCTCAATCCTGTGATATGTAATGGGGAATAATTCGTACATTTATGAAATATGGTTCATAATTCATGTGTATATAAAGATGTATATGTGCTTTGATATAAGTTGTGCTCGCATAGAAATAAAGTTATAGGTTTTAAATCCAAACCGGGGCTGAAAGCGGGGAGAAATACCTCACACACGGAATGCGAAACCACTGACAACGACTACATTTACACATGAAAGGACCTGGCCTCTACGGAGATGGGCTATTTCCAAGGAGTCATCATGGAAAAATTCCAAGCCATGAATACCTGATAGTATCTACCGGAGCCATCAGGAACATGAATCCGAAAACCAACTTACCATCAGAACGTTCATTCGAATACTTTGTTCCAGTAACCACTTACCTCTCAATATTAAGTTCCAGTCACCCCTGAATCGGCGCTGATCGCTGTCTGAATCTGCTTTGTCCAGCCTCCAACGAAGACAGAAGAACACATGAATGTGTGTACCCGTGAATAGAAACGGGCGAAACTCTGCCTTAGGCATGAAAAACTGTATAAAAGCTGTCCAAGCAGAGCCAGACTTCATGAGCAGAGCCAGACTTCGTGAACATAGGGAGTTCAAAGTGAAAGAGTTCGGACTGAATGTTCACCCTGCGCCAGTCCTGGGGCTGACACTGTACCATTTCCTTTCGATTGTGGCTGTCGCGACTCCATCTCGATCGTGAAATAAATTTTCATATTTTTATTAATCATAATTTGGCTCGATTGATCTATACCTATAACAATCCTGACCCCCCGTACCCACAAAAAATTGCAGTTTGCTTCTAAGGTGGATTTTAAACCTACAGAAGAACAATATTGGTCTCTATCCCCCCCTAAGCTGGCAAACACTGAGACATCAAGCCCATACCCTCCCCATGAAGCACCTTCCAGGAGCTGTGAGTGACAAGGACACAGAGTCAGTCATGTGGGTACAGGTTTGATTTTAATGTCTCCTGTTGCATCAGGAGTAGCAGCACATTAAAAAGGAGCAAAAAACAAACCCAGCTTTTACTCCTGGCCAGGTAGGGCCAGCCTAACGCTACCCTGAGGTTTCCTCAGCCTCATACAGCCTCATCATGACTGAGATGTGAAGGCGTAAAAGAGCCATGCTGCCTCGTTTTCTAGTTAAGCTGTTGCAACTAATTACTGTACTCTTCAAGTATCATGATGAGGAATGACATATGTAAAACTTCTGGGGAGTGTTGTTCACTCAGCAACCTCCCTGCTGGAAAACGAAAGGATCAATACCAGTTGTTAAACCTCTGTGGTTGAAACACAGATTAAGGATATATTTACAGCAATTTTTTTCAGGAATTATCGTGGTTTATGATGGAATAAAGGCTAGGTTTGAAAAGTCATAGTGTGATAAAAGAGCTCAGATGAGATGCAAAGGGAGCTGATCTTCACTGGAAGCAATAAATATTCCCTCATTTTGCCTTCAGACATGGTTGGTAACTCGGCACTGACTCCAACTTGTAACAGTTCTCAGGATCAGCTTCTGGAATTGAAATATGGCCTTGGGAAAAAAATATACTGGCAGAGAAATGTCTTTCCCTGACAGCAACATCTCTCTGCAGGGGCTGGGGAAGAAGCACAAGACTGCTGACTAATGATACATCCAGAAAAACAGATAGTGGTTCCAAAAAGCAAGTATCTGATGTTTTAAAATAGAATGAAGACAAGAAAGAAAAAAATCCTGTATCCAGAGCAGACACAGGCACACCAGTAGATTTACTCTTAACTGCTTCAGATCTCATAGAAAGTGAAAAAAATCCTGACAAAACCATGGGAAAAGTGGCGGTTTAGTCCAATGGGGAAAAAGCAGAGCACAGGCTGTTTCTTCTCTGCACATTCTTCATGATGGAGGATTCACAGGTGCCATCGAAGGCCGGCAGGAGAAACCCCCGAGTTTGTCAGATTTTTGGTTTCTTTTTTGGGTTACATGTTGTCTCCAAGGTAAAAGTTTCATCCTGATGTACATCAGACATGTGTAATAGATGAATTTAGTCCCAATACCCATGGAGCATGAAACTGGAAAGAAAATCAATTCATTCTAGAGAAGAAAGAAAGAAAAACCAAAAAAAAAAACCAAAACCAAAAAATAACAAAACAAAACAAAAAAACCAACCAAAAAACAAACAAACAAACAAACAAAAAAAAAAACAAAAAAAAACCCAAAAAAACCCAACCCAAGCAGCTTGTTCTTTAAGAAGTGAAAAGCTTCATTGCCCAAAAAAAAAATTAAAAACGTATTTCGTGAATACGCTTGGTTTCTTCTTAGTGGGTAGAGGGGAAATAATATGAAACAATAAAAGCCAGTATTGTTGGATTCCTGAATTTTTCAGCAGATACAGCAACATACATCATCCCACCGTGTCAGCAACACCTAGAGGCGTGTCTGCTGAGAAGCCCAACCCCACCCTAAGCAAAGATATCCTGGAATTTGGGGGTTTTTCCATGATAGCAAGCACCTTGCACACATACAGCTTCCCTCAGCAAGTACTTGCCACACTGCCCTGACTCTGTACTTGGTATGTGAAAGAAAGGAGACTTCAACACTTGAAGATTTAGTGGTGATTTCCCTCCACAAGAGATTAGCAATAATTTCAAGCGGTTGCAGCAGAATTTTCTGCTTTTTAAAAGGCAGATTTCTGTCTCTGCCGTGTGACCCACAGCTAGACATTAATTGCAGGGCATTAATTGAAGTTATCCACAGGGTGTTAATTGTTAACCTGTGCTCATTTAAGCAGCTTTACCACTCCCCTGCTGTTGTGCTTCCCAAGGAACCATGGAGTTACCTTGTTCTTCCCACTGGAACAAGTATTTTACTGTTAATCAAAGAAATCAACTGGTTAAAAAGGCCAAATAAACAACAAAAAAACCACCCAAATAAAACAAAACAAAAGAGCCTGTAGATCTACAGATTAGTATCACACTGTGACCACAGCAAGGGAGTTCCAACTCCAAAGAGTAATGAAACCCCTCTGAGTTGTTTCCTGAACTCCTGGATTTACAAAAGTGAAAGGCTCCAAGTCCTTAAAACAGAAAACTGTTTTCTTCTAAAGCAACATTTCAAAAATCAAAATTGATTCATTGATCTTTAAGTTCTAGCTGTGATTTAAAATGTTCCAAATAAAACAGATCTGAATGCAGAGCACAGAGAGTTAGCAGTGCTAGTGATGCCACTCCGGAGTTATCCCCTCCATCCAGAGCCTAAATTACGCAGACATTTGAATAAATGGAGTAAAAGAATTTAATTTTTGGATGCATACCTCAGATATAACACCAGTTTTTATGCCCATGTGAATACAGGACACTGAAGGCAGGCAGACAAATCCCACATCTGCTGTACCCCAAATCACTGAGTGATTATTATCATTTATAACCAGCTGACACACATTAATTGTGAGGGAATTGCATTTGGTTAAAGCAACTCACTCTGAATAAGGGTTTAACACTGGGTATTCAGTCTTGGATTCTATTTTCAATATTAATTTATCCACCTTTCACTTTTCAGCCATTTAACCACATTGTACATTTGTCTTTAAGATGAAAAGCAGAGCTCTCTCTGTGCTGATTCTTGTCACTGAACCCGCAGATGTATATTAGGCATATTTTTCTTCCCCCAAAGAATGCAAACTTAAATAATTCAAAACAATACATTTGTCAGCAGCTAAAATACATTGTCTTAAACAGCAGCTAAAGAAATCCCTTAGTCATGGTCTTCCAAATATGAAATCTCTTCCACCCAGGAAATTCCAGTGAGGAACAGAGTTCCTGTGGAAGGGAGAGGGGATGGCTCTTCTGCTCTACAGAGTACATTTGGATTATTGCTGAAACACTGTTTTCCAACACAACATTAGGTTTCTATTCCCCCCCAAAATGAGTCTGCTTTTGGCAGAGGAATTCAAATTTTCATTGAGGAGGAATCAGACTGAGAAGCTGAGAGAGACACAGGCAAATACACATACAAACATCACCACAGTATCTCCAGACTCCCATTCCCTAAGGCAGGGTTAAATTAAACTTCTAAATTAAATCTCTCTCAATTCACTCTGGCAAAATATAGCAGCATCCCACCACAGCAGCCCAGCACAAAGGTCAGGAGAATCTAACAGGAGTTGCACATCTCAGCCAGAGCAAGCAGGAAATACCCAAAAAGCAGTAGAACTGCTGCTACAGGCAGGAACCAGACGACAAAGTTTCAAGTGTTTGTTTTCAGTCTGAAAAATCTTTTTTTCCTCTCAGTGCTGAGTCAAACTCTTCCATCAAAGTAAACAGTTGAAAATATTATCAAACATTTCTAACCAGGGAATTCATAACCGTAAAAAATGAACACAAATTTAGGACAAAGTGATGGCAAACACAATGAAGGTCAAAAGAGCGCAGGATTTATCCATGCCAGGCTTTCATTTCCTTAATCAAATTTGGGTCAGCCAACCCTTGATAGTTGATAGCAGCTCTACAAATGGCAGACTTCTGTGATTTGTGGGTTTGTTAGATCTTTTTACCACAAATCATCAGTAAAACACAGATTACAGAGAAGCCTCAAGGCTGAGGACCAGGGCAGAGCAGAGAGCAGTGTGATGTACTCTGCTTCTCCAATCCATTTCCACAGGAAACCAGGGCTAGAGAATGCTGCAAATTAATTTTGAGCTCATTCCTCATCTTGTGTAAAAATGCATGTGGCAGAGAAACAAACTGTTCAATGTTTTGAGCATATTCAATGAGCCCCAGTGACACTCGGGTGCTGCCAAGGCCATCCAGGCCCATTTATCCCAAATAATTTCCATAATCTATTATGCCTGCATCTGCAGGCATTTGACTCCATGGCTTCCAGAGGCAGCTCAGTTTTCCAGACCTCTTATTTTCCATTCTGCTTCAATAAATGCCTTTTTCCACACCCCCGCACTGATGCCTGATGGATTTTTACTTTTCATATATTTCTTTCATATCCCCTTTTTCATATATGCCTTTGTGTAGCCTTAGACATTCTAGGGGCTTTTGGCCCACATTCCTGTAGGTTTCTAGTTTGATAACTAACTTAGGTCCAGAGACTAAACATCTCCACTTTTCATGAAGCTTAGGCATCAGGGCCCAAGGCCCTCTCCAGAACATGTTCTGTAAACTAAGGGAACCCTACCCCGGGGCGGGGCGGGGAGGGGAGCGTGCCCCACGAGGGGGCTTCTTCAGCTTTCCACTGGGGGACCTGTGATAGGTATGTTAATATCCAAGATCTATGATATAATACGGGGAGGGTTGGGGGGCCTGTCGTTGATTTCCGTGCGTCGAGCCAGGGGGAGCATTGTTGCAGAAGTGCTTCTACCTGAAAGTCTCAATAAACCAAGGTTTATTGAGACTTTTTCCCCTCTAACCATGTGTGGCCTTCAATTCTAAGCCCAGGATTAAGGCATCAGCACCACCCCCCCACCTCCATTTTCACTCGCTCAATTTTTTTACAACTTCATATGAAGAATTCCCTTTGGATAACTTGGGAAAGAATATAACAGTCTAGAGGGAACACTGAGCAGCAATTTCCATGGAGAGCCTTCTCATGAAGGCAGCTGACCTATCCATCAATATTCATCTTTACAATATCTAAGGAATAAAACAAAGAAAAGTCTTCCTGAAGAATTATAAAAAGTCTGGCACTTGGCACATACACCGGAACAACACACTTCCCTTTTTTTCTTTTTTTTCCAGAAGCATAAAAATGCTGCTGCTGCAGAGCTCTGGTAGTTCTGGGCTGACAATTGGGTATTTATACTGACGAAAATAATGCACAGTTTATAATAACGTATTGTTTAACTCCTCTGGTGTTCATCTGCAGAATCCCAAAGGTTCCTGGAGACATTCCCAATGCCCTGAGGAGAACACAAAGTGTACAATTATTTTCCAGCTATTGAATTGTGCTGAAGGACACCCCTCATGTTTCAAGCTCTGACACTGCTTCCTGTAGAGTTATTTTAATTTGAATTTACCTGCCTTTCTGTGAGGGACAACTCCTAAAACAATTCTACCATCTTGGAATAACAAAAAAAAAGATGAATAAAATTAAGAAAGAAAATCCAACTCCTTTGAAGATGTGGCATGAGCAAAGACAGATAATTATTGCAAGAGGAACAGTTTCAACACTTTCTCTGTGACAACGAGCCGAAGTTTAAATTATTCAGGAGTTTAATTTCCCAAACTGTGTGTCTCAGAATCCAGCTCCAAAGATTTTGGAGGAAGACAAAAGTCAGTGGAATCACTGCTGGTGGGCACAGAGGGAGTCTCTTCCTATTTTCTAGGCTGCACCTAAACCAGAGGGAAAAAATTCCATGAGGGATCAGCGTCCTGGAGCAGCAATACTGTGGGAAGAAGCATGTGAGCCAGATTAGTACCAGTGACAGAGAAAACACCTTTTCATGACTTCAGAAAATCAGTTATCATTCACCTCCCCATAAACCAGACAAGGCTGAAAGTGCCCTGAGTTCTGCGAGTGAAAAATGTTATATTATTATTATTATTATTATTATTATTATTATTATTATTATTCAGAGCCATCAATCAGCCACCTTTCAGCAGCACTAAGAATTCAGTCAAAGCAAAACTCTCAGTTTTGCTTTCAGTCAAAGCAAAAAAGTAGAAGTGCTGCAGAACAAGTCAGGCTGCCTAATGCATATTCTCAGTTCAAGGAATGCTTGGCTGCTGCCAGCTCCTGCTCACTTAATTTTGCCTCCTGTACTCAATTACACTCTTTTTTTTTTGTTAATGTTATATGATAAATCCTTACAATTACACTATATCACCTCCTGTGAATCTTGCAGTTCAAAATTTTTTTAATGAACATTCATTACAGTAAACAAATTATCTCCTCAAACAAAAGCATGAGGAAAAAAACCGCAGTTTTATGACACATGAAATTCTGGCTTTGACTGTCTGTTTAGTGCAATTTGGTTAGTGATTTTAGCTCAGGATGCAGCTCTGGAATTAATAATCTGTCAGGGTTTAGGCTCCATGACATCCACTGGTGAGTGGGAAACCAAACAGCAACTCTGACATTCTGGTTTCATTATTCAACCCGAAATATTTCGTTTGAGCTTGAAGTCTGGCACATCCTCCAGCGAGGAGCTGTTTTGGCAAGGATGGACCCTGAGTTGTGCCACAGTCAGGGGCCAGAATCCAACACCCACCAGACATGAGCTTCCCAGGTCAGTGGGAAGATAACTCAGGCATGGCAAATTTATCTGGTGTTACTGGTAGCCACAGGGAAACCCAAGACCTGTATTAAGCACTGGAACACCTTTAGGTCAGAACCAAACCATGTTATAAAAACATGAGCAGAAAAGTGTGGGTTGGAATGGAGATAACAGGACATTGCTGCTGTTGGGAAGGTCAGACCTTCCAAACAGATTTTATTCCTAATAATGTGAATAATTACAACTGAGAGTCAAGTGACACACAAGGAAAAAGGTGAAGAACACAAGTACAATAAATATTTACAATTGTGAAGATTTTAAACAGTTGAAAAGTCCCTTCTGTGTTTTGAAGTTTTCTTTCATGGGATCACAGTATGGTTGGGTTGGAAGGAACCTTAAATCCCATTTCATTCCATCCCCTGCCAAGGGCAGGGATACCTTCCACTATCCCAAGTTAGTCCAATCCTCCTCCAACCTGGCCTTGGATACTTTAGGCCCTTGCAAAGGCTGTCCAGGGCAGTGGTGGAGTCCCCATCCCTGGATGGATTTGATGATCTCAAAGGCCTTTTTCAACCTATTTCTAATTGCTATACAATTCCATGGTTGTTTGACACCTTTAGGCTAACTGGGGATCTAGTCAGCACTACCCACTGTAAATTCCAGTCCTGAATATTTTAATGGCTGAGCTGTATTGGATTAGAGGAGGAAAGAGCAGAGACTTTAGGAGCTGTTTGTTCCCCAGCAGAGACTCAAGACCTTCACAAACAGTGGTAGTAAAGTGAGGGAACAGCTCAACTACTGCATCTGTGGTACTGAAAACAAATCCATGTGCCAGAGGCACAAGCAACAGCAGCAGTGGCATGTAAACGAAGGCATTAATTCCAGTGCATAATGGGATTCAGATGGAGTTGGATGTTATAACCAGGAGAAGACAAAACAGGGAGCTCATTGTGAGCAGTGCAGTGGCAGTGACAACAAGTGACTCCACCTGCCACCAGCAGTGGCTGCACCCAGAGTTGGGGCTCATCCTGTGGCACAATCCCAGTGGGAGACATTTTCAAGGCCCGAGGGCCACCTCATTCCCAAGGGCAGCTCCTCGGATGACCTGGGCAGGGGCAGGAATCTCTTTATTTAGCACTTTATTTGCATCACCTATTTCAAATCCAGGCCTTCCCTTCCTCCCTTAATTTATAACTTCATCCTGGAGTTGTGCTTTCCACATTCTAATCCTTATCTTCAGGAATGTTCTAGGGAAATATTGGCATTATTTTTCAGCTAAAAAAGATAGAGTGATACCTGGCAGTGGTAGGAGGAAGAGTAGCTTCCAGGCTGTGCTGCACACATTAATAAGTGAGCATCCCTGCAGATAGGGCTGGATTAGTGATAACTGATTAGTCCTTATCAAACATATCGCCAGGTATCCAAAAATGAAGAAACGAAGAAGAGGGTCAGAAGTAAAGCACATAAGCACGAGGAATGAATGAATGTATGAATGAATGAATGAATGAATGAATGAATGAATGAATGAATGAATGGTGAGGAATAGGAAGACAAAACCCAAGCCTCCGGGCCATAAAATGAAAAAAGTCTTGGTAAAAGAGCTTTTATCATAGATCTGTTCCCCACTGTGCATCAAAACAAGCTCGTACAGCAGGAGATAGTGTGGGAGTGGGAGTTAAACCATGCTAAAAATTTGGGATGGGCTCTGGCTGCAAAAATCAGATTTAAGGAGCAATTTTTCTGGTCTGATGTGTTTTGAAATAAAAACCCCTAAAGGGCTGTGCCAGGAGGTCCAACAGGGTTATGCCTGTCATGGCGCACTTCCGAGACGGCTCGAGCGCTTGCNCAGGGAATAGGGTAAAGGCAGGATTGACACTGAGGGGCAGACCAATGCCTCGGGGGAAAAACCATAGGGCAGGGGGGTACAGAACAAACCACTGAAAGCAATAATACAACAAATAATATAATAAAAACGCACTACAACATGGACCTCAAGTTCTTCAAGCTGGTTTTGAAATACAAGCAAGCCTGGAGACAGCCTGGAAACAGAAAAAGAGCACTGAGAGTTTGTTTATGCCCCAAATCCATGCAAATTGTTACTTATGCCACAGACACACTGAAGAGCCTCAGCAGCCACCCTCATGCAGGTTGGATCCTGAGTGAACTCTGCTCCTCAGAATCCACACAAAAGCAGCTGCTTTGCTCAGGGCCAGGAGGAGAATGGGCAAAATAATCCTTTTGCCTGTAAATGTGTCTGAATTCCAGCTCAAATGTGCTGGAGTGGGTGACACAGAATATCATTGCACCCCTTCATTGGAGTTCTGAAGAAAGCTGGCCTAGAAATCCCATGTTTTGGGGGAATTCTCTGTAATAACTGCTCCTTTCTAATTATCAATTATCTTTTCCATCCAGAGCACTGCTCCTTCCCAGGCTGCCTGGAATGTAGGATTGCTGCAGAAGCAAAACATCCCTAAGAGACGGTTTGCAGACACTCTCTTTACAAGCTGGAATTTAAAAGAGCAAATAAGGAAATTGAGAAAATTTGGAAAATTAGTTTGAATTGGGAAATTAAGAGAGGCTTTTCAGACATCTTGTAGAGTCTGAAAAGGATTTTCTGACCTTCTCTTAGACCCAAGTGCCCAAGTTTGCAGGCTTTTCAGACAAAATTTAGAGCACACAAAAATCTTCAAAATTATCTCAACAAATATTTTGTTTTCAGACATTTCAGGAGTTTGGAGGTGACTGGACACAGTCAGATTTTTGGGGCTGATATGGGAGAGACTTGGAGATGGCTCTGGTTATTAACAGTGAATAAAGTCTGATGGTTTATTGTTACCTCAGTTATCTTCATAACTATGATAAAGCAGCCAGGTTCACAAAGAGAGGCCAAAATTCTCCATCATTATTCTGCCATAGCTGAGCTCAGAAAAGGAACAGAATCAGCCACCCTGTTTTTCCATGAATGGCAGAGACTGTGTGTGGACCACAGAGGGAGAAGGGAAAAGCTGTCTCCAAATGATCATGCAAATTTCTTTGGTGGCCTTGGGGGAAGAAGAGACATGACATTAAGGTAATTTTGTAAGACTTTGAATATTTTTAATTCAAAATATGTATCACATTTTAATCAAACCAGCTCTGTGCTATTTCTATTTCGAGTAATTTGCATTGTGGCTCTGTCATGGGGGCAGTTATGAGTCAGCTAAGCTCTCTAATATAATAACTATCAGAAAATTGTCTTGCATTAGTCATGTTAATTATGCTGAACCAAACACTGAAGACAGCAAAATGTTTTTTCCATTGCAATATTCTTTTTGCCTTGTAGAGATTTTAGGAATTGGTTGGAGAAAGTTTCTTTCTCAAAATTAAACCTGCAGACAAAAAGGATGTCAAACATGCCTGTGCCTTGGCAAACATCAGGAGCCCTGTCTCTGATTTTTGTTACCTTGCTATCTACAGAGAATAGATTTTGTTTCTCTATAAACCAGCAAAATAAAAATAAAAGCCAGTGCCCTGAGTGAGCAGCACACTCATCATTTATGGATGCCTGAATCATTCAAAGAAAGCATCTGTTAAGAGGGACAGTAATTTTCCTGTCTTGCCTCTGCTCCAGCCAGCCTAGTATTTTGATTTTTTATGCAAAATGTTAAAAAGCAACTTGCTTTCTCCTGAGTACCCTTGTTAAAGATTCCATCCCAGGCTGTAACACAAATACAGTTTCTATTGCTCTCTCTGCCTCTGCAATTCAAATAAACACAAACCTGGCATGAGGCAAGTTTTGGGCACCTGCACTAATAACAATTTTATTGGGAAACTCTGTCTGGAAAAGATCCCCATGAGAGAATCACTGAGCATTTGGGGTTGGAAAGGACCCCAAAGATCCTTTTCTACCCCCTGCCATGGGCAGGGACACCTTCCTCTATCCCAGGGTGCTAGAAATGACCCAGGCTAGACACCTTGTGTCTGAAGTACAATGCCTTTATTTAGTGTCTCTTCGGGGCCGGGAGGGGTGAGGGTCCGCGCGCACCGCCACTGCTCCCACCGATGCTGGCTGGAGGAGGTTCCGAGCTGCTTGGTCCGTTAGCTGAAGCTGCAGGGCCAAGCAGGGGCTTCACACCTCACAAGCGTAGTCCCAGAAGCTTGGTGGTGGCTCATTGTCTTGGGGTGTGA
>WEZZ01011834.1:73719-100744 GCA_013400585.1 Chloropsis cyanopogon | reverse complement strand
CCCACCTGGGAACAAAGGGAGAGCGGGAGGTGGGATGAAGTGGGGAACAAAACCGTTTTACAAATCAATACATAATAAAATAAAATAAAATAAAATACAATAAATAAATAAACAAACTGCCACAGGGGGAAGCTTAGAGCTAACTATACTCACAGAGAAGTTATGCAGTAAACACTGGGATGAAGACAGATCTGTAGGACTTATCAGATGGACTGAGGGGCTTGCTGAAAGGGTCTCTCTTCTCCTCAACTGCCTTACTGGTTTTTTGAAATTTCTTTTTATGTATTGTGCTGCTTTTGTACTTACAGAAATGCACTCTTCCTTGTAGCTTGCCCTTATCAAATGTACTTGTTTTATGGAAGTGTCTTTTATGGAAGACAGATATAATTTCAATCCTCTAAGGTCATGCTGCTCTTCTCAAAGGTTAGGACATGTGCTAAAGTTAGGCCAGTTTTCTTCACCTGGTTACATTATTGCCTTTTAAGAAAGACTTATAATGAGAAACATGTTCCTACAGAATTAACATATATTATTAAAAAAATAACAGTCTGCAAGAAATTTAATTTTATGGATAATTTATGAAGTATAATCTGTATCTGCTTAGAGATAGGTTAGAAAAAACTTTGTTCTCTCTCACATTTCTAACAAGTGGCTTGTAGTAAACACATTAATACTAACGAATCACCAATTAACAGCTCCACAGAACATACCTGGCTTTTCTGAAAGCTACAAAAACAGAGACTGGTGGGCAAACTGAGATTAAAGCCCTCAGCAACAACAAAAACAAGTCTAGTGCTGTCTAAAGCAAAATTTGAGGGGCTGGAGAACACTGCTCAGGAGCCAGCAGTACCACTACTGGTCACATTCTTGGGGAAGTGGCCTCCTGGGTCATGGCCTTTGCCAAGAATATGGAGGCTTAAGAGAATTTTCTATTTGTTTAGTTTTGGGTTGTTGGTTTGTTTGATTTTTTTTTATTTTGGTTGGTTGGTTTTTGTTTTTCTTTTTTTAAAATTATATATCTCTTCCATGTCTTTATTCATTTCCATAGAAGTCCTTATGCCAACCCCCAAGCGCTCAAGTGGGAAATTCCAGAAGTTCCAGGTCCAATATTAAGTAATATAAGTAAACCAATAACAAAGAGATAAGTAATTCCTAGTATTTAATAAAGATTTATGAAGGCTTTTGTATCTTATACTTAAGAAAGTCCTAATGAATTCATATTTAGAATCTCTTGTAATGTGTCACAATCTGTTGTGATAGGATGTAGTTAGGGAAGTGGTGTATCAGGATTTTAAATTTTAATTGGTCTGCAAGTCTAGATAGCCTCTTAGCAATTCCAGTAAAAATGTAAACTAAAATGTATACATAGAGAAGATTTCTCTGGATTTAAACTCTAAATCACGCCAAAGGGAATTTCTTCATTTTGTTCTAGTTTATATTTCTAAGCAATATTCTCCTGAAGCCAAAAATGAGTACATTGAATCTATCCAGAGTTGATGTCAAAAATACAGATAATTTCTAAGATCTTTACATATATATAAATATATATATATAAAAATAAATAAAATAATATAGTATATACATATACTAGTTTAGCAACAGCTTTGAAAAGCAGTTCTTTTCTTAAGGACATGGGTATTTCAGAAACAAGCAGGTTTTTACGAGTTTCTGGATCTTCACATAATGGAATTTCCTGGGGTAAACATGCAGGAATCAGGATTATGCCTAATTTATTGAATGTTTTTCTTGGTCAGCTGTAGGTAAGTCTAGCATTACAACTATCTAAAATCTGTGGAAGCAAAATAAGAAGTCATTAAACTGTGTCCAGGACAGACACAAAAAGAGGTCTCTCACCCTGAGCTGTCCTATATGCAAGCATAGAAGTATCAGACAGCAGCAATAGGATTTCCAAACTGGCAGTGTGGCATTGCTGGGGCTGGTTGCATTCCTGTGAGAAGAGCATTAGCAGTCTGGATACAGAAATAGGTCCAGCAAATGCACAGAAAAAATGCTGTAAAGAACAAACTTCAGGAGCTTGAGCAATTTATCTTACCAACATCAATAATGAAAACTTTTTGGTATATAGGTGCCTGCAGGGGAGAAAATATAAAACGTTATAGGTTCCTTATGTTTCCCAGAGAAAGATACAGTTAAAAGATACAGTTGTCTTGAAACCAAATGAATTCAAATTGCTTTCAGATTTTAATAGTTAACAACAGAGTGGGATGGCTGAAAATTTTTGCTTCTCTATATTCTATAGAATCAGAATATTCTGGGTTGGAAGAGACCCATGAGGATCACCAAAGTCCAACATCTGACTCTGCCCAGGACAGCCCCATAAATTATACCATTTGACCAAGAGTGTTGTCCAGACACTTCTTGAACTGTGTCAGGCTTGGTGCTGTGACCATTTCACTGGGGAGCCTGTTCCAGTGCCCAACCAGCCTCTGGGTGAAAAAACCTTTTCCTGATATCCGACCTAAACTTCCCCTGGCACAGGCCATCGAGGCCATTGCCTCACGTTCTGTCACTGGGCACCAGGGCAGAGATCAGTGCCTGCCCCTCCTCTTCCCCTCACAAGGAAGGTGTGGCTGCAGTGAGGTCTCCCTTCAGTCTCTTCTCTAGGCTGAGCAAACGAGGAGGTTCAGAGGAGGGATTTGACCAAGGGCTGCCCACATACCTCTGGAGTTTGGGGAAAGGTCATCCAGAGGCCTTGGGGAGGGTGAATGGACCAGGCCTAGGTGCTGAGAAGGGAGCCATGAGTCTGCTGAATCTGAGTCCCTCCAGCCCTGAAAAAGGTCCATTACTAGTCTATGATTTGAAAGCAGCACAAGGTATAAAAGGTTTCTTATTTAAACAACTCTGTATGAAGATGCTTTCTATTCAGCAAAATAATTCTATATTCTGGCAGGAATTTTCTCAAACTGGGCTCATCTTGCTGCATAGTGGGTTACAAATCTTAGTTTATTCCAATAAAAATTGCTATGTATTTTTACTCAAAGTGATGCCTTGTGAAGGCTGACCTAGAACAGAGGCTAGATGGAGTTAAAGAATAAAGTAGGTATTTATTAAAAGGCCTCAATGGACACACCTTGGTCAGTACAAGAGCCCAGCCAGGGCTACACCCAAGATGAACCCAAAATGGGCTCAAAATGGACAACTGGTCATGGAGTCTCTCACTTTTATAACTTCTGGTCCATTTGCACATTGGAGTTAATTGTCCAGTTATAGCTTTCGCTTATGAAGCCCCATTCTTCTTGTTTTTCTCTCTTCAGTCCACCGTTTATGCTCTTGGGCCTGTAACTTGTATGAATTGTCCTTGGTCCCAAGCTAGAAAAGGAATTTTTTTGTCTACATACTCTGTGAAGAGAGCTTACCATCCCTTAATATGAAACTCAGAACTACACACTAAAGCAGCATGGAATCTGAAAATATAACAGCTAAAACTTAAGGCATAAAAAGAAAATTGAAGCTGCATATTGTAGATAGTTTTATCTTTTTTTGGGGGGGGGGTCATAGTTACTATTAGTATTGTTATAGTTGTTATTATTGTGACATTTTTATTATCCTTTGTTAAATGCTCACAATGTGCTCCACACTGTCGAAGATGCAGTAGACAACACCTGCCCCCGTGTGCATATAATTTCAGCCTCTGATCTGGCAATTTAAAATGCATGGCTGGAATCCACATTAAAGTTAATAGTCCTCCACTTGAGCACAGTAGTCTGCCTGAGCATTATAAACTGCAGGACCAGGGCTGTGAGGATTTTCATGTAGATATAAGATTCCCCTTAGTCTCTTAATCAAAGCTTATGTCTGATACAGACAGTGGTTTTCACACCTTGGAACTGCCCTGAAACCAGGTGTGCAGCTTTATGGACTTGCAGTTGTTTTACATATTTTGAAAGGAAGTTTTTCTCTGACCCAAATTTCACGTGAACCAGAGGCTCCTTCAACCCAGCAGCCTGCCATTGGAATGACTGTTACTGTCAGCTTTGCTGTGGATAGGGGCTCTGGAAACCACCTGTGGCTCTGGGCCAAAGCTGGGAGCTGCTGCCAGAAGGTACTGGACACATCCAGCAGCCATCAGTGGGGATGGGCAGGCCAGCAGCACCTGCTGCAGGACTTGGAGCCTGGCTCCTGTGTGGGGACACCTACACTGCTCCAGGTTTCCTCACAGGAGCTGTTAGGAACACCAAATCTGTTTCTGGGCCAGCAAAAGGACCAAGCTGGGGTGTTCTGAGGGGAACTGTCTGGTTCAGTTAACTGGCATTTTTGGTGGAAATTGTGTTCATCAGTACATGTCTGATTCATCCTTGGATCTTCAGTCATTGTAATTACAAGTCTATCTGAGTCTGAATTTACTTGTGTGCTTAAAATTGAAAAATACTTGAATGAAAAAGAAGAACATAGCCAGTAGAAATTAATTCCCTGTTGCAATTTTGTTTCACTATTAAAGGAGAAACTGATGCAGCTGATGACGAGGCAGACTGTGGGAGTGATTTGCACACAAGGCATTTGGGAAGGTCACTGCTCCCACACAGCGCTGTGAATCTGAACTGTGTGCTGCATCTGCCACCAAACATGTACTGCTATATATAGAGGAGCCTAGCAAATACTATTGAGTATTGGATGTTGAACAGAAACGGTAATTTTCATCAATGTATTATCTTCCCCCTCTTTACACTGATTCTTCAGGAGAAAACAGCCAGCTAAACTCTAGCTGAGACTAGCAAAAATAGCAGCAACCCAACTGGAAGTAATTTCACTGTTGACTGCATTGCAGTGTATACAACAGATTTTATTCCAGATTCAGAAGACAGCAATAGTATCATGGCTATGCTGCCTTTGACCCCTGCCAGCTGCAGCTAGTCAGCATAATAGAGAAATATTTTTTTTCCTCTCTGAAATAGTGAGTGGCTATTTTAACTTTCTTTCAGGTCAGATGTGAATTTTCAGAAGCTTACTGGAACTGAGCTAATTAATTGGGTGATCTTACCTCCAATGCAAGGCTGCCTCCCTTCTCTTTGCTTCAATTTCCATCTTGGATCAGAAAAGATCCTTCAAAGTTATTGAGACACTTCTGTTAGACTTAAAGACCATGGAAGTTACAGCTGGAGGAGAGTATGCTGCCCTCTTAGATGTTAGGTGAGTACAACACAGGGTCAGGTGCTGCCCTCAATTACACCAGTAGAGATCTGGAGAAATTCTGTTTTCTTCAATGACATTAATCCTGTTAACTGAAAGTCAAGAACACCACCTTCACATTTCCATTTGTACCCCTTCCTCAACTCCACTTCAGTTTAAAAATTATTTATATCAAAAAGGATTTGGGGATATTCTGTATAGCAGAAGGTTTATGAATGTCAATGGTATTTGAGGGGAATAACTGCTTGCATGATGTGAGATGCTAGTCAGGTAGTCTGTTTAGAAAGAGCTTGTTTATGCTCTGTGGGCACCACAAACATGTTCAATCTGAGACATCTTGAATTTATGAAGTGTAGAGATTTCAGGGAAACAGACCAGCAGGTATTAATTTCTTCCTGCAAATCTACAACACAGATTCAACATAATTCTTGACGTCCCATGCTAAGCTCATGCTCTGTTTAAGGAAATATCTTGATCAGAATTTTTAAAGATGAAGGATGTGCTTTACCTCTTGCTTATCTTCACCCCTTTCCCCTTGATGACCTTCCTGTTCTCTGTTTTTCCATTCTGGTCTCAGCCCGTTCTCTCTGTATCATTCCTCTCCCTGTTCTCCTAATTTGTTTAGACCCTTTCTTCATTTCATTCTCTCCCATTTCTCTGCACACTAAAGAAAACCCATGCCTTATACATGTATTCAGATTTTGGAGAGAATAAATTTAGCTTAGATTGTTGTGTAATTGCTTCACCTCTTTTGTAGTAATAGCTTAGAAAAATTACTCTAGTCTGTGTATTTTTTTCTGGACTCATGCTAGCACAAAATTCGAGTAATTGGATTATGTTTGTCAACTAAAAAGCTATAACACTGGATGTTTCTTTAACAGTTTCTGTTTATATTTGGATAATTACCATTATCTCAGTTCTGCTGTAGAGTGTTTTCTGAGTAAAATTTCTGTGGAAACTTTGTTTGAGTGTGGAAAACTGCAGGGCTCTGCCTGAATGCTCATCGCCTGTGCAAGATCACTGGTCATATTCTTATGAAGTGAATTTCTTCTTCATGGCAGCTGCCTCCCTTGCAGTCAGAAATTGTAACAAAAATTCAGCTGTGTGTCAGTGCCATAAAAAACAATGAAGATATAGGTATAATTAATGTCTGTAGTTTCCAGCACAGCTGGTCCTGAATGGGAAGAGTAGGAAGTTATCTCCCATCCCTAATAAACCTACATTAAACACAAAGTTGCTGCAGTATCACTCTGCGGTTTTGGTGATAGTTTGTGACCCATGAGTGCACAAAACCAAAGATAACTGTTTCTTTTTCTTAAAAGAAAAGCTCTATCCTCTATCTATAAATACTTTTTGTCCATATATTGTCTTTCCTCATGTTATTTTTTACGCATATGCAATTTTTACTTGGGGAAATAACAAAATTCTGTTAATTGGAGCAGGAGACAAGGGTCAATATTTCTCAGAAGAGCAGGTCTACCCTTTCCTAGCTGAAAACAAGTCACCTTAGACTAAGCATTGGAATATGCAGATAAAGCACAGAACTTCTTGGTCTCTAGATTTTATGGTGGTTCAGCTGTGTTTTCCCTAAAGTTAATACTGATATGTTTTAATAGCCCAAATTATCTCCAGTTTTACTCACCTAAACCAGGGACATTCAGTTTTATGTCAAAAACTCTCCTGAAGCCTGGTCCATGTCAAGTTGAACATGAGCCAGCAGTGCCCTGGCAGCCAGGAGGGCCACCCGTGTCCTGGGGGCATCAGGGACAGCATGGCCAGCCTGGCAAGGGAGGGGATTGTCCTGCTCTGCTCTGCCCTGGGGCAGCCTCACCTCGAGTGCTGGGGGCTGTTTTGGTCACAGCAATGTAAGAAGGACAAAATTCTGTTAAAAAGTGCCCAAAGGAGGGCATGAAGATGGTGAAGGGTCTTGAGGTGAAGCCTTACAAGGAACATCCCATCTCTTCAGCCTGGGGAAGAGGAGATTGAGGGGAGACCTTACTGCAATGGACAACTTTCCTTGCGAGTGAAAGAGACGGGGCTCTCTTCTCTGTCATGATCAGCGACAGAACCCAGGGAAACAGCACCAAGCTGTGTCAGGGTAGGCGTGCGTTGGCTGCTAGGAAAATGTTCTTCTCCCAGAGAATGGCTGGGCACTGGAACAGGCTTCCCAGGGAAGTGATCACAGCACCAGCCTGACAGAGTTCAAGGAGCATTTGAACAACACTCTCAGGAACATGGTGTGATTTCTGGGATTCTGCTGTGTAGTTGCAGGAGCTGGACTTAATGATGCTTGCGGGTCCCTTTCAACTCGGGATATTCTATGATAAAACCTCCCTTTAAGTTTCTGACATTTTGCTAGGTGATGGAGATACTGAAGGGAGGTGGGGGTGTCTGTTCTGGAGAGCCTCACTGGAGGAATAGCTGGACATTATTTGGCTCCTCTGACCTTTCTGAAATGGCTGAAAACAACCCCCACAAGGAGCAACAGTTATCACAGTATAAAAACTGTAGAATTACACTCAGAAAAATGACTCACCCTAGAACTTAAGCAGCACAGTAGTGTGTTTTACTCCAAATAAATAGATTTGTATTCTGGCAAGGACTTTGCAAAAATGAATACTACTGACAGTTGGGTGGCATTTTCCTTCTACATTGGAATTCCACACACATCCTTGAGAGTGACAGGGCTTTTCACAGTGTCTGGGTGGTAGACACAGCTGAAATCTGCATAACACGTCAGGAGAAACAAAAAATTTGGTTTAACGATGATGTTGTTTTTTAAAAAGAAAGATATCCTAGGAGTATTTTAAGATTAGTGCTTCCATTAGCGTTCCCATTTAATTCAGTAAGGCAATTCCTAAAAATGATGGATGCTAATTAGATTTGTACAGTATTTTAGTAATTAAAGGGAATATCTCTATCCATTTGAAAAGTACTCTGAACCTAATGAGAAATTTAGTACTTCAGAACAACAGTTCCCTAGGAACTTCTCTCATGTCTCTTGCATAAAAGGCAACTGCTTTGTTAGCTCTGTAAATATTTATGTATAGTGTGTTGCATTTTAAATATAAAACAGTGTGATAGGGATTTTTTTTTTTTTTAGTTCTTATTTGCTTTGAGCTAACAGAACACACAGTAGCTTGTTATTAGAAATCAGATGGTCATTTAGAGAAAGTAGTTCTTTAAGTAAGCAAAAGACTTTGAAATAAGTGAGGGACAAAGCCTTCTACAGCTTTGGTCTCATTCACTGTTTGGTTTAAGTGTTCAATAATTCCATCACTAATGAAGCCATTTGCACACCACTTCGTTTTTCAGTTTCTATGTCTGAAAGATATGATCTGATTTACCAATAGATGCCTTTTTGCTTTGCTTCCCTGTAAATTAAGGAGTCCTTGAGTGTCATTCCTGGGCACACAGTAAAAAAATAGAAAAGAAAAATAAGAAAAAAAAATTGTCTTCATGTTCAGGCAATTACCACAACTATGCTATGAAACAGCTCAGGTAGAATGGTTTAGACTAATCAGCCTTGGGAGAAATATTAAGATAACACTGTTTTACATAAAAGAACAAATTGTTTTAAATGAAACATTGTGATATCTCCACTGATCTACTTCTGCTTAGAAGAGAGTCAAAATCCAACAAAGCATCAGAATAAAATCACTGTAATACAGTGGCATGGTATGCACCCAGAAAATGGCAGTCTGAACCATGCAAGGTAAAAGGATTAATGAAGTGGATGCTAATTGAATACTCAGCTCTCTGGAGATTTATCAGATGAGTTCTGCCTTAATATTTCTCAAAGGTTTTTTAATCTCTCGTCAGATACTTTTCACTCCCATCTCTGAAATCAATACTGGTGCTCCTGATTCCTCTACCAATCATCCCAGGGCCCTGAAGTCTCTTCTGATTGCCCTCAGACATCTCTTTGTTATTTCATTGCTGCTGTTTCATTTCATTTAAACAACCAATAACAGATGGTAATCAGAGGGCCTTACTAGACTGGAAGGGTTTTCAGTAATGTCCCTTACCCCAGCTCCTGGGGGACAGAAGACTTTCTTGTGAGTTGGGTCTGGCCTCCATTCCCCTTAGAAGGCAGATTCCTGTTGGAAGTACCCTTCTTTTCCTTTTAACAAAGGAGGCCTTGACACAGGGTACAGGTAGTGTTGTTTCTTGATGCAGGGTACAGCTGGTGCTGTTTTGGGACATCCCACTGTCTCAGGGTTGCAGCAGAATTTGCTGTAGATTCTGGGAGGGAAGTGAGACTGGGTACTGCTCACATGGGAAATTTGGAGTAAGGGGAGCTTCTGTATTTTTTTATGCTTCTTCCTGGAGTTTTAGAGTAACCTTGCTTTAGCAAAGGGAGTTACCAATACCTCAGCTCCTTCTGTTCCTGTATAGCAGGAGGCCAGCAGGAGTAATGGTGCTGGGATAATGCAGTGACACCTGGGAGCATTCAGAGGAGACACAGCCTGAACCACAGGGTAAAGCCCCTCCAACAGTCCATTGTAATGGACTGCCACAGTACTGAATTGTCCTGAATCTGCATCTGCTCCTCAAAACAACGACTCTGGACTTTTTTTCTATAGCATTTAAATATGAAGTAACTCCATGCCTTTCAGCTACCTTTCTTCCACAGAAAACAGAGTTTGACCGAGATAAATGGGTGAAAAAGCCACAAGATTGGCAATAGGTTGTCAAACACCATCATTCAATATGGGATGTGGCCTTCTTATTAATTACAAAATGTTGTGGTTGATTAGCTCTAATTTGATTCCATTCTTAAGTCTCTTCTGTGGCAAACAGAATTCAGGTGGGAAAAAGTGAGAGTAAAGGAGATTTTGTTCTCTCTGGAAGTTCTGTCTGTTATGGATTCTGTGCTTTATTTTTAATTGCATAAGGACAAGCCGAGCCGGGAAGTGACATTTGTAGATTTAGCCCAGCCCAGGATGTTAGATTTTTTAAGAAGCAGAATAAAAACCAAAAAATACTAAGAAGGATGATATAATGGACCCCAAAGAGGTTTTCCCATTTAATCTGTATGAAATAATTCATCTTTTCCCTAGGCAATCTACATTTTCCACTGTTTTCAAACAAGCAGGAAATCATGTCTCTAGTTTTGGCATATTATTATCATCAGGCTGAAACAATCTTCACAATCCCCAGCAATATGCCAGTGAAAAATACATTATTCTCATGTGCATCACACTGTTTTTATGGTAGGTGACTGATGTCAGAATTGAGACACATTGCTTTTTGAGTGACATAACTCAGACTTTGTATATTTATTACAAAGAATTTAATAAGTCCCATACTGTCTAGGGTGTGGGAGTACAGTGAACTTTTCAGGAGACTATGAAAAAAACACATCTGAAAACTGGGTCACAGCTAGGAATTGGGTACTCAAGAGATGCTGAAATAGCCAGCCTGCTGCTGGATCTGAAGCCCATCACAAGCCAGGCCCCTCGTATTCCCCAAAGCCTTGTTTTTCTTTTCCTGGATATCACCAGAATCACCCGAACCCTTCAAGATGAGGGAGAGCATCCCAAGCTGTTTGAATTATGGAAAATTTCTGTTGAATTTTCTCGTGCACACTCTCATGCAGCCACAGGTCATTTTCTCAGTATCTACCATTCCAACCCATGAGTAGGAGGAGCTGGAAATCAAACCAAGCCTGCTTGGTTGGGTCACATTTGCAGAGATTCTTACAGAAATGCCCTGTCATTCCCAGGCATGTGGGCAGTCTCAGTGGCATAAATGGGGTGAAGCATGTAAGGTCTGGGAGTATGTGTGTCTCTGAGTATGCGTGTAAAGGACTGCAGCAAGAGAGAGAGGAATTCTTTCCACCCGGAATGTTCCAAATTTTAAAAATTTTCAAAATACAACTTATCTTATCTGAGTCCATTGGAATTTGTTGTGCAAATATATTTGCACATGTAATTACATGTAGCTCATGTAATTACAGTAAAATTTGGAGCCAACTGTGTTGCTGTATGTCATTAGTTGCTGACTTCCTAGCAGGCTTTTTCTTTCCATGAAAATTTAGAACTTCAGATCTACATTGCCCACTAAGACAAGGAACATTGGAAAATTAATGAAAAGCTTACAGCCCATTGTTAATTTGGCAGCATTATCTTTTCTGGATAAAAGTTTGTGAAGCATAGCTCTATGTCTCAGTTTAGAAACACAAGCACAAGCTACAAAGACTGGCATTTTATGGATAAAAACTTTCTACAATGATGGCACATAGACTTGTAAATATGGGAATCTATTTGGGCCTAAGATGTGGGATTGTAATTATATGTAGTGACTCTTCCCAGTCTCTTCCCAGGAAAAGAAAGGAGAAGGTCTGATACAATTTTAAATTTTATTTTAGCGTGAAGCTTCCCTAGGGTCTTCCTACTGTCTTCAAGGATAGTATAGCCCTTTCCAGCAAAAAAAAAATTGCACTTTTGATATTTGTCATCCTCTGTATAAAAATATGCTTAAAATAAGGGCTAAATTCTGTTTTTGTGCAGCAAAATCAACCCAGAATAGCCCAGCAGAGAGATGTAACTTAACACTAAAAGCTGGCTCAGCTGGACTTGTTGCAGATGTGGTAAGTGGTACAGTGTAAAGAATTTGGCCTGCAAGGTATGTGTTATGCAAGTGCTTCTGCATCTCTTTGCCTTGTTTCTGGGAGGGAGAGATGCCTGGGATAACCTAACTAGACTAGACTTATCGCCATGGCCTTCCCCCAGTGTGACAGGGCTCTGAATAAGGCTGTGTAAGCATCGCTGTTCACCCATCACCATAAGCACCAGGAGACTCCCTTGGTTCAGTAGCTGCAGGGTGAGTAGTAAGCATGAAAAGGATGGGTGGCAGAAGACATTTTGGATGGATCCCTTTGGACAGCAGAACATATAACTGCTTCTGCAAATGTAACTTCAGAAGTATTTTGCAAAATGTCTCCTCTTCCCAAGAAACCGAAAAAAGAAAAATCACTGTCTTGCCTGTTGAAGGCTGTTTTGGTAGCTAAGAAAAATTTGCTGCCTTATCTATATTATGCTATGTTATTCATAGAAGACCTAGCCCACTGTTTTATGAATTGCTGAGTAAAAACTTTTAGTCAAATGTGCTTGATCTGTGGTCAGAGTAACTGTTTGCATATGGCAGTACTGAAGTGACAATGAAATCTGTGGGTTAGAGGTGAAAACACCCACCTGTTCCAGGACATGAAAGGCTTACACTGCTAAATGCATTTAGAGAATGTAGGTGAAAGCATGTCAAAGGAAGCACTGCCTTTTTTCCTTTGTAGTAAGGAGGTAACAAGTGTAAGAAACCACCTGCACATTTGTTTTCTGGTTTTTAGTCCACCAGGGACAGCCTCCTTGTCCTTCAGCCTGGAGAGAACCATGACAGCTGCTCATCTGCATGAGCCCTTGCACTTAAGGAAAAACCATTTCATAGTTTCTCCTCTGGTCTCCAGTCTTTCTCTTTAGCCAAGGGCAACCTTCCCAGCCAGGGCATCAATATGGGAAGAGAGGGGTCCTGACTGAGCGGTGTTGTGCTCCACTGCGGCACACTGCACACACTCCTGCGCTGTCTGCAGCAATGGCAGCTCTGTGCTAATTAAGGAACTGTGCCAATTAGCTGCAGCTGGTCTCTGAGTCACAGCAGATTATAGAGTGTGTTTCAGAGCATAGTTCCCAGTGTGCATCATTTGCTGGAGAAGTGGCTTTCTGTTTGATTCCTTCTGTTTCACCTTGACTGGCCTCAGATGTACAAGTGGACAGAGGAATAAACAAGGAAGCAGCTTCTTTCTCCATTACTGCTGATTCATACCTGGCTTCTTTGAGACATCTTAGCTGTCCCAGGCACACAGTGTCGTTCATAGGCTGACTATGTTTATATCACTACCACAACCAAGGCAAAGAACTTGTTTCTTATTTTAAATGTGCAGAAGTCTGATCTCTAAGCTGCATGAGTGACAGAGGACCTTGTCACTCATCATCTGCAAAATAAATTGGATTGTTTGTTTTATTTCCTGCAGATGTTCAGCAGTATTTTTGCTGAAGTAGTAGCTAAATGGTAAATAAATGCCTTTTGGGAATGCGATAACAAAATAACACTGTTGCTAGAGTTATCTCATCAGGCTAAGTCATTCTAGTGATGATGCTAGATAATACTCTGTGATGAAATGATGCTAATGATACTGAGAATTCCTCCAATGGTGGATAAGGCACTTTCAGATCATGGTCTTTGTGGAGAAAGAGAATGGATTTAGAAAGTTAAAAGTATATAAATGTAAATGTACATACAGATAACATTGTGAGCTGATATGTTACCTCTTTCTAAATGTTTTATACAAAGAAAAACTCATTATGAAATTCCTGGCATGTGATATGGTTTAGAAAATCTTTAGGCATTCAGGCTTTTAAAGCCCATATGGAACTAATGTAAGCACTGGGATTCACAAAGATCTTTTTTCAGTAAGGATGTGTCAGAGAAACAATTTTTGTTCCTAGAAAACCTACCAGGTCTCCTTCTATTCAAGCCAATGTGGAAGTCTTGTCATTCAGAGCTCAGAAACACATTTAGAGGTTACGGCTGATACTTTGATTGAACTCTTGATGCATCATTATAAATACAGGCTTCCCTCCCATAAACTTGACATCTTCTTGACTGTATTTCCTGTCCAGGGTTAGACCAAGCAGCTGAGACCACAGCTGCCTTTTTCACTGTTCCCATCCAACCAGTTTGCGCTGAGTCTGTCTCCCACAAGGGGATTTATTCCCAGTTGGACAGTACTGCAGAAGGCTTCCAGGGACAAAATCCCTTCAGGCAGGCTGACAACTCGGTGGCTGAAGGCCCTGCTAAGTGCTCTGGTGGCTAAACCACAGAGAAGGTGCCCAGGCACCAGCTTTTCAACAGTGCCCTTGGAGTGGGAGCAGAGGGGTGAGAGGCAGGTGGCTCAGCATCAGAGTTGGAAGGATGCATGCTGGCAGGGTGGGGGCTAAGGTTAGAAGAGGAAACAGTTTGGGAAACTCTGTCAGGATCCCAACTTTAGCTTGAGTGAAAGGCGGCAGACTGCCAGCTGGGATGGCCAGTGGTCCTCCACAGGCTTAGCCATTCAGGAATATAAAAGTTTCTCTTAACTGCAGCAAATTCCTTCTTCTGGTGCCATAAGGGAGTGAATGTAACATTTCTCTCAAATAAGGACCTGTGATCCTCCAAAGATAATTTCAGTTCACTGTAGGCATTTGTTTTAATCACAATAGAGGAAGGGGATGAGGCTCACACTGCTCTGTTTCTGAAGAGGGAGGATCTTACATAGGCTGGTAGGGGCTTCAGGATTATTTAGAGATGTGAATAGTTACATAGATTTCATTTACACTGCTAAGTCATGCATCCAGTACTTATCTGATAGACCAGCAGAGCATGGACTGCATCAGAAAATCTCTTTCTAGCCCTGGGATGATTTTGTCAAGTTATAGGTGAGGCAGTGTGGCAAGGTTATTGCAGCTATAGCTGTCACTGCTTTGCTCTAGGACTGGAGAGTCCCAGCTCCAGGGCTATCAGTCAGGAGCCTTTAAATACAAAAAGAGATCTTAGGAAAAAAAGACTTAAAAAAATATAATTCCACCCAAAATCAATTTCCCAGCTGTGACTTGAATAATGTTTTTTAAATATACTAAGCCATTAAAAAAATTAAGCTTCTTTCTTTAATAGCAAAGTAAGGCAACTGCACTTTATCTGGAGAACATGAATGCCTAAAGCTGCGGTTTCTTTTTCACCAGCAAGTGGCCATTTAGTCTTAATTGCTATTCACAATGTAGTCCAATTAAGAACAGTACTAGCAGGCCAAGAACTATTTGTTAATCAGTAAAAGGTATGACAGACAGTTCTTGTTTTGCCTGTGGTTTCAATTCACATCTTTGTGTGAAAATCTAACCAGCTGGAACACTCGCCAAGCAATACAAGAATAATATCAAGCTATCAGTTATAAACAAAATAAATGCACTTATGTAATCGAGAAGTGCAAAACTTTATAAAATACTTATTTCTATTTGGAAAGGCACATGTTGCTGAACTGGCACACCCAAGTGACAGTCTTGACACTTGATTTGAGAAATGCTTCCAAGCTTCCTTGAACTGGAAGTAACTTGTAGGAAGACACCTTATGGTCTGGTACTTCAGGATGCTTGTCCAGACAAAACAGGTAGTCCTTTTCTGCTGGAAGAATATTTTTTTCCAGCACAGGAATATGAGGTGAATTGTGGAATTCCTACGGAAACTTTCTTCTATACTTGAAGGGAGCAGTTCAGAAGTCACACTTATCAATCCAGCTATTTCCTATCATTACTGACACTTGCGGAGGCAGCTTCAGTAAAGTACAGTCATGTAGTATTTTTTCTCAGAAAAACACTACACTCTTGCATGGCTGTTTTGTGGTTATAGTTTCAAATCAATACATGCTTTGGTTGTGCCTCTTTACCTGAATGGAATACTTTGTGCTGTTTTTCAGTCTGACTGAAGGTCTTATATGCCATTTGGTCTGAAGTCACCTTATTTGTAATACCAGAAAAGGAGAGATAACAGGGCAGGTAGAAAAGGGAAGAGACCTGAATGTAGTTTATTTCAGGATGTGGAGGAATGTACGTGTGACATAGAAGCCCGCAGTGGGATCACTTTTGTGGGCCTGCACAAATGTTAACCATGCCCTTTTCCACAGCAAACTCAATCCACTGTCCCTTGATGGGAGGTGGCAGGGCTAAGCAAGAAAAGGTTCTGTCTATAAGACAGCAATCTTTGTACAGGGACTCAACTTAGGAAAACCAGCTTGGACAAAAACAAAGTAGAAATGTCTCTCTTCATATGGTTGAAAGGCAGCCCTTACCCACCATTTTTCATGAAACTTGACAGATTTCAGTAATTCTGAGTTTCAGGCAAAACTCATGTTTTCTTGAGACATTGCTAATGAAGACAGACTCTATTCCTACAAGAAAAGTGTTTGATTTCATCCACTCTCTATTCTTAAGAGAGAACAAGTTCTTTTTTTTATCACAACCATATACTCTCCCAACCAAGAGTTTTGCAGTTTCATATACGTGCCCATGTTATTTCACTTGCTTTCTTTCTCTCTGAGAGCATGTGTGGGGATCCACAGGATAGGCTCCAGGTGCTTGTAAGGGAAGCTGATCTGATGGATGGAGTTGTCCCCTTTACTGAGTGATGCATCCAGCTTATTTTTCGAAGGACTTTTATTATCTGTCTAACAGATAGATCTGAAATTCAGCATTACAGAAGAAAATACACTCCGTTCTTGTTCTGCAGTACATAAGTCACTAGTGGACCTGTAATTAAATGACCTTGTGCAGGTCATTATTTTTGGTCATTAAATGACAAATCATTTTCAGACAGGCTCTCAGTAGAGAGCTTGACTCTTGTCAATCTAAGGTAAAACCCATGGGTCCTTCCTAAATCTAAAGTTAAATTTATTACATTTCTGCTCTCTTTGGTGCAAGAATTCTTTGCACTGATGTCCTGGCCCAGGGTGTTACAATGCCAACTGTATCTGTCCTGGCTTTTTCCCCCACTGTTGGTGTGTAGGTCTTTAAAAAGTAATTAGATATAGAATTACCTGACAACTTCATGAATCACAACTCTTAGCAGCTTTCCAAAACTGAACTTAATGCAATATTCACATGGTAGTCAACAATAGGATTGAAATTATGAAACAGGTATGGAAGAATCCCCACACAGTGTGTGCTGTAATCCCATTAAGAAGCCTCACTTTGTAAGCTACTTTGTGACATTAGTAAACATATCAATCCAGAATCCAATTCAGGACTGCTGTAAATCACTGGAAGCACCAGGTGAAATTGTGCCCCAAGTGCAATTAACAGACGTTTTGGTATCATCTTTACCATGGTCAGGACTTCATGCCTGGTCTCAGGAGGAACATTCTTCTGATTTACCTCAAGTGAGAAACTGGTGCTGAGCAGAGCCAGGAGATCCCCACTGTCTGGTCTGCCTGCAGGTTTCCTCATCCTGTCTAGAGAAAACTGCTGTGCTTCTGCCCATTTCCCAACCCAAGTGACAGCCTGTTGCCTCATCCTTTTTTCTATCTGTGGGCCCTTTTCTGCTTAGTTGATGATACTGAAAATGTCACTAAGCGTGGGCATGGGATTACCTGCTCAGAATAGAGTGACTGGATGGTTGTGAAGGATAAGCATAACTTTTATGCTTCTTATAATTGAAAAGTGTATTGTACAGCTTATAAAAATTAATGTCTAATGATTTTCAAGTGGAACATTTATCAATTAAAATGTTTACAGTATGACAGGATTTGTTTTCTCTTGGGTTATGATCTCACTGTTTCTGTCTGAGTAACGATTTGCCATGTCTGGAGGCATATCCATCAAAGTTTTCTTTAGTGCACTTTCCACTTGAAAGCCCATTCACCTTTCATGGCAAAGGATCCAAAAGAATATGGCATTCACCCTTGAGTTCTAAGGACAACACATTAATCAAACAGTTGTAGGGCTACCACACAGAAAACAGGATTTCTCTTACTACACTATGATCTCTCATGATCCAGCAGAAAACAAAGTTGTCGTTTTTCCCTTAATTTCATTCCATTTCATCTGAGCAGCTGTACACCCAGAAATGTGCCTCTAATGAGCCACAGGTGTGCAGTGGCACCGACCTTAAAACCACTGGGCTTGTTGTATGTACCTGATTGCAATATTTTGTACGTCCCTCTCTGATTCTGTCACATTTGCTATCTAATTTCCTTCCCCACTGTAGCATATATCAGCATCATACTCAGGGGGTCCAGAGCCATTAAAAGATTTTTAGAAATTCTTCACAATATGAGAGTGGGTTTTAGGCATACAGCATGAAAAAGGCTAATGGATTTAAACATCTACAAAGAGAAATCCAAAATAGTTGCACACCTGCTTAACAGGATCTTCTTCCCCAAATGTGCATATTATTTCCATCAGAAATAACACATTGAAGTCCCAGGCCTTTGCCACTAGGTAATACAGACATTTTTTTTCTTAGTTGCATATGCTCTTGTTTGTAGATAAGGCTTGGTCTGAATGCACTCATGACAGTTTACGTAAATGCTGAAGTCTCCAGGTTTTCCCTGGTAAAGAATTTTGATATGCTTATTAAACCTCTGACGTAATTGTTGGATACTTAGTTATCAGATAATCACTCCAGTGGTTTAACAAGTGTTTCTTTCCTTGATTTGGTGGTGCTGTGGTTATATGATCCTTTCAAACTAGAGCATACTGGTTCTACTGCCAGAGGAGGTGGTACCACCTCTATCACCACCCCCAGCACCCTGTTTCTGCTGGCTGCCTGCTAGCCATGTGCAGGGAAAAGGTCCAAACTGGAACACTGCACAACCATATGATTGCAGGTCCCAGTGCCAGGGTCGTGGTGAAGACCATAGTCTAGGAAAGAGGGAGGTGACATTCCTTCTGGCGACAACAAGGGCTTCTGCTGAATTCAAGTGACTCGGCAGTGTGAACTGTGAGATTAAAGGATCAGAAGATTCCACCTTCATTAGCTATGTTCATTAACACCTCAATTCAACAAAATTCTTAAGAACATAACTAATTTTAAGTATCTGAACTGTACCATCAACTTCAATCAAGCTGCTAATGTGCTTAAAATGAGGTGAAAGCTAAAGAAATCGAGGGATGAAACCATACAACCTATCGCAGCTACCCTAGAAATCAACTGCAAAATGTTCATTGATTTAACCAGGCAGAGCTGTGCCTCCAGTCTGCACTGAAATTACAGCGTCCAAGAGGGTCTCTCTGGCCATGGTCCCCTGGATCCAACTGAGAGCACATGCTCATCTCCCTTTGCTGTCAACTCCTCATCCTGGCACCTGGGCAGTCATCCTGCATGTGTGCTTGGGGGGCTTATCCCAGCCACTTCAGCAACTCAGGAGCTGAGATGAAACACACTGGCCCTGAATTTAAGAGTTACCTTCTGTATCTGGTCCCAAATCCTTCATTCCAGCAAGACTTCTCTAAGATCATCATGAATTTTCAGCTGTGAAAACATTTAGGGTCAAGTCCAGAGCAGTCCTCAGAGTTTAGAGGTTTTCATTCCTTGCTGTAATTTTAGCAGAGATTGATTATTTAATCTATTCTCTAAGTAAGTATGAAATCTTGTAAGTTACATGTCAGAAATAATTATTAAAACAAAACTTATTTGTATCCCTGCAGAATACACCGAACTATTGAAAATTGTAATAGTCCTGAATTTCTAGCAGGAGAGCTGAGCAGTATGTTCCAGGAGAAAGTGTACTGTGAGACCAAATCACTCACCTGCACTCACACTCATTGTGAGCATCAGCAATGACAGCTGCTTCTCAAGTGGGAAGAGTTGCTGAAACACATATTTTATGCTATTATGCTGTGAGAATTGGGTTTTGATGATAAGCCTGACTTTGACTTCAGTTGATTTGATATAAAGCCAAACTCAGGTAACGGATGAGGAATCTTTAGGCCAATATTCAATATCAGGTATTATCATATTCAGCTATATTTTCAAGAGAGAAAAATAACTGTGTCCTGTAATACAGAAGTTAAGTCAGGCATTTCTCCTCCCTGTCCTTCTACCTGGTATGTACAAACTTCCTTTCTCCATAGACTCTTCTGAGTATATGGAAAAGAACCTCAAGGTATCCAAGATCTGTCCTTGGGAAAATTTTGATGAAAAATGAATGAGGCAGAGATTCAATGTCGCTGTCTTTATGCTTTAAGTTTGGGTCAATATTTTTTCACCTGATGGCCAAATATAACAGGTATCTTGTGTTTTTGGGACTCTTCTCTTAATATTATGTTCCTGCAGAAATTTATTTCCTTCTCATCCCCAGGGACCCCCATCTCTATCTCCGGCTTTTCCTTCTATCTGCCTACAGTGGGGTTTGGCCTACAAGGATTGGTAATTCTATCCTTATTCTGAAGTGGGAGTCTGTGTACCCTATCTGGATTTTATGAACGCTGCAAAGCAAAAGGGCACCGAAGAGTGCAAAGAGTGGAGATGCTGGTTCACGTGTACCTGGCTGTGAGCTGCCATGTGCTGTTCAGGGAAATCTAGCACAGAGCTGAACTTGGACTTTAAATCTCTTTAGATAACATGCTGACCTATTCTGTAGCTGCAGTGAAGGTCTTGACAGCAAGACATCATTCTTACCTCTTACTCATGCAAATTCATTACTAGCTGTTGTGTGCCAAATAAAATTAATTAGGAAACAATACTATTATAAATCTTCCATCTCTGTTGATGTAAAATGAGATGCTAATGGAATACAAAATGTGCTGTGAGAACTATACATATACAGATATAAATGTCTCATATATTTCTGCAAAGTTTCATAGGTGTTATAGAATGCAAAGATCTCTCTGATCTGCTCCATTGCTAATAGTTCTTTAAGTATTATAGTTAAAAGTTGTCAGATGTGTTCTGACACATCTGACATATTGTATTTCATATATAGAAATACAATATGATGATGCTTAATTCAGCATCATTCAACAATATATTTCATGCCAAAGCTCTACAATCTATTAAACCCAAGATGTTTACTGAGAATTGACTTCAATCCTTAGGAGGTTGAATGTAGCTTTGGTGGGATTAATAGCTTAAAGTTAATTGTTTTTGCTAATGTTTTATTTGAAATGTCCTGCTCAGCAAAGGTAATGTGACATATTGCTCACTAGGGATGTCGAGCCAAACTCACTGCTGACATAGGCAGGTGTAACCTCATTCACTTAATTAGAAGCTGCACCTACTTACATCAGTGAATTCGGTATCTTGCCCTTTTGCAGAGAAGGGAAAAATGTAAAGGTTGGTGCTTAGAAACCTGGAGGCAGACCACAGAGGACAAAAGAAAGAGGAAATACCAGTGTCTGAAATGAGTTGGCCAGTTACTCTGGAAAGTAACTAGTAAAAGCAGCCAAAGCTGACTTTGCCCTCTCTAGGAAGGACTGTGTGTTAAATCTTGTTGAATAAATGGTATGGAAATAATCTGAAGTTTTAATAACAACTTGAAAGAAACAAACATATAATTGTTTCTAGAGCAAAGAATAACCATTGCCCTTTTGTGAGGAAGAAACTTGCTCATTAGAAAGGAAATAGAGATAGTGAAAAAATGCTGATGACCAGGAGCAGGAGGGAGTGGTTCACATTTATAAGTGCATATTACCCCTGAAAGGCTGGAAGAAATAATGGGGAAGTGGAAGACAATTAAGGATGTGCCTGGCCACTTGTCCCTCCAAGACAAAGACAATGCCCCCAGGAAGTGCCAGGTGGTCCCTTCTCAGCCTTTCCTGTAGGAGTTCCCTTGTGCAGAACAGAGCTACAGGCCTGATTGCTTCCAGTGCAAAATTTGCGAGCATTGCATGTGCAGGACTCAGACTCTTGAGGATAGACTTGATTTGTATTTTTTTATGCTACCTTTTATTTCCTTCAGGGGGCTTTGGGGCCTCTCATTACAACATTGTAACTTCATTCAGGAAAGGAAATCTGAAGGGTGGATCCATGGTCACTCTACGTCCTCATTATAGGCACAGAGAGGAAAAGAGAGAGATAATCCTTTGAACAGAAATAGATTGATCATATAAATTTTGTTTGGTCATGGAGACCATACCTTCTCAGGCAAAATCTACAGACCTTACCAAAGCTGTGGATGTGGTTGGAGTGTAGCTGGTACGGCCTCACCTCAAGTCCTGTGTGGGGTTTTGGGTACCTCAATGTAAAAAGGACATAAAACTATTAGAGAGTGTCCAAAGGAGGGCCAAAAGATGGTGAAAAGGTGAAACTGTATGAGGAGTGGTTGAGGTCTCTTTGGCCTGGAGAAGGGGAGACATCATGGTAGTTGACAACTTCCTTGTGAGGGGAAGAGGAGGGGCAGGCACTGATCAGTCTTGTGACCAGTGACAGGACCCAAAGAAATGGCATGAAACTGGGTCAGGGGAGGTTCAGGCTGGATATCAGGAAAATGTTCTTCACCAGAGGGTGGTTAGGCACTGGAACAGGTTCCCCAAGGAAGTGGTCACAGCACAGTAATCCTCTAGCCTTGGTTTTCCTGAGCCAGTTTATTTTAGACATCATGAAGAGCATCAGCAAACTCCATGGGTCTCCAGCAAGAAGATTAGGATAGATGATAAGGATTGTCCTGGAAGAACTAGAACACTGTGCTGCATGCAATTTGTGGCTATGTTGTTTCTTGATCCTGACTCCACTCCTGGCCCAAACACAGGCTGGCAAAGCTGGTCTTGGAAGTAGTGTTGTTGGAAGCATTGATGTCAACTGGTCTGAAGTTTATAACTTGTCATGGGATGTCTGAAATGTTTCCTAAAATTTTGACTACTCACAGCAGGTAAAAAGCTCAGGTAGAAAAAGTGAAAAAAACCTTGGTAATGCAGAAACTGAAATCCCACAGAGTCTTTTTTTTTTTTTTTTTTAATGTTGTGGGTATTTGGGAGAGATTAATCAAATTATTATGGCCCTTACCACTGATCCTTGAAAGGACATTCACAATGTTTGAAAAATGTGTATTCGCATCCTCAGCCCACCACCTCCCCCTTCCCCATGATCTGTGGGAAGAAAATGAAAGCATGGAGTAGCATAGTCACCATGCAATAGAGGTGAGGCTCACCTTGCCATGTGCAGAGCGTGCTCCTGGGGAAGGTAATACTCCAAGCTTTTTAACCCATGTTTGAATTCCTCATACGTGGGGCACCGCACACAACTCAGGAACTAGATATTGATTTCAGTCCAGGAATGCTATTGCCAATGCAATTGGCTCTGAATGTAATTTCAAAGCTTGCTAACTGTTTTCAGTCCACAAGCATTCCTGCTGTTTAATTAGGGGACTATGCTCAAAAGTTATATATAAAAACATATTTTCCTGAAAAACATTAGACAATTCATTAAGATGTAAGCCAAGAATCCTCTTCCAGTAGCTCATATAGCTGAGAAGAAAGGAAGTGTCAGATTATATAAAAATAATTAGATTTTTAAGCATTTTCTGAATGGGAAGTAATTTTTTTATGCAATAAGAAACAACCTAATGCAATGTCTTGCCCTTTAGCCTTGGTCATGCTGACATTCATATATCATCATTGTAAACCTTTCAAATGCCTTATGGATCAAGAGTTCTGCATTTAGAATGCATGTATGATTTTTATTGGGTGAGTCCTCTGCTTATATTTTCAAAATTCTCTGAGCTTTGCTCCAACACAAATGCCTTTCCATTAAATAGGCAACAAGATAAGATGGTCTGATGTAGTTTTCTCAAGTCAGAAATGCCATTTCCTGGTTTATATAGAACATAGATATTTTATAGGTTGTTAGAGTATTGAAAATTTTATGAACAGAGGAAATCAACAAATGAATTATTCTTCTAAACTATCCAGGAAGTGTATATTACTGGTCAGATTCTTATCTATGACATGGTGAACAGGAGCAATCAAATTTAAGTGTTAGATGCCCAGTTATGTACTCAATACAGAGGAAACTCCTTTTGAGCATGAAAACAGCAAGTTACTTGAACTAAATAATAATGTTTGACCATTGGATTTGGATTCTAGTTATCTCCATGTATAGGATAAAGGTGAAGTGGTGAATATTTTTAAGCTAGTTTGTAATATGTATCAATGCATTATATTATGACTATTATGTTAATATTCCAGGAAGACATTAAAGGAATTACCAGAATAGAAGGAGAGACTGTTACATTCATGTAACCTTATAATTGAATAAAGCTGTACAAGGAACTGAGTGATGTTCTCCTAAGAGCTCAATAGAAAGGTTTTGTTATTTGCACAAGAAGTAGAGGTTTTTCTTTATTTGCAATTTACCTTAGTTTTGTCAATGCTTCCAGATGTATTTTGGTGATAGTCAAGGTAAGCTCAGACATCAAAAAAACAGTTTACAAACTAGGCCTAGAAATGTGTATGACTGAAGAAGAGATGTATAGCAGTGAAGATCAGAGATGCAGGAGAAGTTGGAAAGAGGGAAAAGAGGGTATTTTTTGTGCAGTAAAAAATGCCTGTTAGTTATCTTACAGCTACATCACAGAGGTGTGCATTTTTTTAGAAACTCACTTAATGATTTTAGAAGCAGGTTTAAATATCTTGCTCATCAAGGAAGCTTTTAAAATAGGTTTTAGGATCTCCTCTACCACCTTTCACCACTGTAAGTCTTGGCAAGGGAGATAGAAAAGAGATGAAAAGTGAGGAACTGTTTATCATCCCGGACTAGTAATTTATGTAGGAAGTTCTTTCTATCCCTTTTATCCACAAATGTCTCCACCCATTCAATACAACTGGAACTTTCACTGTCTTCATGAAGTGCCGCTGATACTCCCAACGCTATTTGATTTGGCAAGACCCCTGACATCCCATGAGGTCAGCTCTGCATCTCCCCTCCTCCTCACTTGCAGGTGCTGGGTCAGGCAGCTGTTCTCCTCTGCCAGCTGTTGTCAGGGCTCAGAGCCTGGGGGAGCCTCTCCTTGGTGGCACACAAAAAATGATAGGATTTTTTATCTGAATATGGCCTAAATATTTATAACATCTGTACTTTCTAAGAGGTTCCTTTGGGCGTGCTGACGAAGTGGAGGCTTTAATAGCACAGACATTGTGGTGTGAGACTGTCACAGTGATATTTATCTGTGAGCTGTCATTTCAGAAGGTAGAAGCGCTATCTTGCAAGATAGGCTTTGCAGCAGTGCATTATTTATTAATTGATTAGTGGTATGTTATTTATTAGAATTTGGTTCTTTCATCCTTTGTTCACAATCTTTAATTTAGACTGTGGATTTTGGTTTACTAGTTTCACAGCATCAGTAAAATTCTGAGTTTTTGAATTTGGAAATTAATGTGTTAGAAATTGTGACCTCTGTGCAGAGAGAAAGCTGGGGTCCACAATCCCACACTGTGTTAAGGCCTGAAACTGGAATATGCAGCCACACCAATTCCCAAAATAGAGAATAAAAACCCATACTATCTGACATTGAATTATAGAGGACAGGACCATGGTCAGTGAAAACAATAGATCAGATCCTAGAAGCAACAGTACAGAGGCATCAATACTCTGATTTCCTAATTAGCTCTGTCCTGCCATGTTGATGGTTTTATGTTTCTTCTGGGGGGAGCTCAGATGTTGCTGGCTTAAGGTTTTCTCCTGCACTCCTAATGCAGGACAGGCCCTTGGCCCTGTGACACAGCACAGCATGGCCTGAGGGCCTGGAGTGACTGGAACTGTTCTTCATACAGTAACCAGACATAACCAAATCCCTGTACGTAACATGTGTGTTCATGTGTGCACTGTTGCCAAAAAGATTTTTCCTTTTTATACAATTTTCAGATACTCATAGCTCTGTAAACTACTACTATATAATTCTATTTCTTCTTAATTAACTCTGGTATGTTTCCTATCCTTTCCCTTAGATTTCAGAACAATAAGCTGACCTTCTAAACACATTCCTCAAATATTGTATAGTCTTATTGTCAGGAAGAGGACTTTTTTTTTTTCTGCCAGTCTGAGAAGTCATAACAAAAAGTGGGGCAAATAAGCCCTTGGACCAACTCCAAGGGTTTGACCCATGGCTGGGTTACTGGGGCAACAGAATCTCCTATTGGATGTAACTGTTAGATATCCTAATTAGCCAACCTTATAAAATTGTGGAAATCAGGTACTGGGTGTGCCCCATCACCACCAGGACACCTGGAAACTTTCAAAAAAAGATCTGCTTTTTGCTTTACTATTCTAACACAGCTGCAAAGGTTTTTTAGTTTGTTTTTTTTTTTTTCTCTTTTGATTATATGCAACAGAACAAACATTCTTCTAGACCGCCAGCACATTGTCCTCTCAGCCCCACAGGTACATTTAAAAGAATTTCATCTTTAAAGCCAACTTTGGAATGTTTTTCTAAGAGTAAGCTGAAGTTCTGCTTTCCAGGATCCAAGAGCTGACTCTGCACACCAGAGTTTGCTCTGCAAATCTCCAGTGGAAAGTCTCTGTGGCTGTTAGCATAGCTGCAACCCCAGCTTTAGGCCAGCCTGTGAAGTCACATCCACAGCCCACTATCACAGTCCACATCCAAATCCTTGTTTAGGGGATACTGTTTACATTCAAGGCCGTAACAGGACAGGGAATACGGAAGAGTGGAAAATTGGATTGGAATTGCCCCAAATGGTGTGTTTCTGGTGTTCCAGAGACATTTTAATCATTATTTTACAGGCTAATCCCTTTGGCTCAGCAATCCCATTTTTGGTGGTCCGTTGGCATTCCTATTCTCTTCAAGATACAGGATTCCAAAAAAAAGACAAATCTCTGCTTCACTCTTACTAACAAGCTACCAGCCATCTGTTGGAGTGATTAACTTCTGGAGCACCATAATTTGCATGCATTTTAATTGTTTTGAGGCTTGGATGTAATTTGTTTCCAGATTTTTTTTTTTTTTTTTTTTTACTATTCACTCCCTAAGCAGTGAACAGCAGTGGTGGTGGTGATGTATTGGGAGTATCAATACTGTAAATACTGTTTATCAATTTATAAAAGCAATTGAATACTTAAAGTTACATCTGCATCAACCCTCAACATTTAAATGGTGTAGGATGGCCACTAGGGACAGCACTGCCAGCCAGGCAAGGGAGGGGATTGTCCCACTCTGCTCTGCACTTCAGCATGGGTCATGGGGGTAGTTTTGGGTGCCACAGTAAAAAAAAAGACATAAAACTATTAGAGAGTGTCCAAAGGAGGGCATGAGGATGGTGAAGGGCCTTGACATGAGGCTGTATGAGAAGCGTCTGAGGTCACTTGGTCTATTCAGCCTGGAGGAGACTGAGGGGAGACCTCA
>WEZZ01011834.1:44376-71209 GCA_013400585.1 Chloropsis cyanopogon | reverse complement strand
TTAGGGTGGATATCAAGAAAAAAGCTTTTTGCCCAGAGGGTGGCTGGATACTAATACAGGCTCCCCAGGAAAGTGGTCACAGCACCAAGCCTGACAGAGTTCAAGAAGCATATGGACAGTGCTTTCAGGCATAGGTGTGACTCGGGGTGTTCCTGCACAGGGATAGGAGCTGGATTTTGATGATTCTTGTTAATCCCTTCCAACTCAGCATATTCTGTGATTCTATGGTTCTATGATTCTTTGAATTGTTGTTCTCTGGTGCTTAACATCTATTTTTTGTGCAAAGAATTAATTTAGAATGTCTGCCTAGATTATTTAACTTAATATTCATTATAAACTATTTGTTTTCTAAAGTTTTGCTAGTATTTCATATGTTTAAAAGAGTATTTCAGAGCATAATCAGAAAAAAGAAAACATAATATGATTTTAAAAACACCAGTCTAATCTCAGTTAGATGCTGCTATTCATAAAGTTCTAACACTGTTCATGGGAGTTGTAATAAACCACAATGGAAAATGTGTGCTGGATTTGTATCCCGTGAGTTGTCATGTAAAAACACATACTTCTGTGCTGCATGAGAGAAAATAGCAGGTACAGAAAGACATACCAACTCATAAAAACCACTAAGATGGAAACTCTACATGGGCTTTTTTTATTAACACAAAGCCTTGGTCAAAAAGGGCCAGGATAATTAAGATTTTAATTTTTATCCCAGTAATTTGGATTCTTATTAATGTAGACTGCAGTTTGCAGTTTAGCTGTGCTGCTGAAATTTTAGAATCATTGGGCAGAAGATCTCATGTTTTCTTTTCATTCATGAATTGGGAGAATCAGGTTACAAGAAGCTCGCTGAGTTTGGTTTAGATTATGCAGACTAAAGAACAGAAAATTGATCTAATTTTGTATGTACCAGTCTTGCCAGGATCTGTGTACCACTCTAAGATATCGGCTTATCTCTAAATGTGGAGAACTAATTCTTATTTAGAGTAGACAGCTTTTCAGGTTTTTTTCCCCTCTTTGTTTCTAGATGATCATTAGAGCCTTAAATGGGAACTCCATACATTTTCAAAATTACATCTCTTTGGCGCTTCTCTAGTATACAGTAGAACAGACTATTTCAATTGGAAGTGACATAAAATATTCATCCGCTCCAACTGTCTGACCGCTTTAGGGCTGACCAAAAGCTACAGGATGTTATTAAGGGCATTGTCCAAATGCCTCTTAAACACTGACAAGGTGGGAGCATCAACCTCTCCAGGAAACTGTTGCAAAAAGTGGTCAAAAGTGTTTGACCACTCTCTTGAAATAATTCCTAAGCCTCCCATGGCACAGCTCTGAACCATTCCTATGTGTCCCATCACTGAGAGGAGATCAGTATCTCCCTCTTTATCTCTCCTCCTCAAAAAGCTGCAGAGAACAATGAGGTCACCTCTCACCCTCCTTCTCTCCAAATTAGACAGGACCAATGTCCTCAGACACTTCCCACGAGACATTCCTTCCAGCCTTCTCATCAGTTTTGCTCCCCTCCTCTGGATATTTTCAGCTCATTAGAGTCCTTAAACTGCAGGTGAACACAGTAATGTACACTGGAATATAAGCATCAATTTAGTGCAAAGGGAGGCTGGAGGGGAAACACACCTTGCAGGGCTCAGCCCCTCATTTTAGGGGATGCAGACTACTAAAGTGAGAAATATTGATCCCCATCCCCAAGTCATGGTAAATGCTGCAAGTTAAATTCTGAGAGCAGCTGCCAATGGCTGCGGGTTTTGCTCTTTTCTCTTTGTCTTCTGACTTTTACTCTGGGTGCAGAAAAACTAGCTGCCAGAACAGACACTTAACGTCTCTGGGCACCATCACATGTACAAGAAATGCTCTACAGGTGATATGTGACTCAAGAACACACTGATGGACAGAAGACTTGGTGACTGATGTCAAATGGGACAGCCAGCAGCCACTGTGGGCTGGAACAAGCTGGGGTGCTGTGTTGGTAAGGGTAAGATGTGCAGCCCTTGGCTGGAGAGGGGGCTTGCACGAACCTAATTCTATCATATTTCTGAGGAGAAGCTGAAGTAATTTCTTTGCCTCCAGTGTATTACCTCTTCAGAGAGCCCCTTGGAGGTGACTCACTCCTGCCTTTGCATCAGAGGTTATTTGAAGTAACGACATATCTGTATAAAGGAAAGCAAAGATATGGCCAAGGTCAGTCTACCCCAACCTACTTAATAAGAATCTAATTGAGACTGAGTCCTTTCTATAGCATCAATTTGCCCAACCTTTTATCCAAGGACTGCATTGGGTACTTTTTGTTCTTCCTGCATTTACAAAGTCTGTGATCTGCCACTGTGGCTTTAAGAAAATACTTGAACAGGAAAGAACATGAGTTCATAGGGTCATTGATATGTCCTGTCATGGAAGGGACCTACAAGTATCATCAATGTTCAACACATGGCCCTGCACAGGACAGCCCCAAAAATCATAGCATGGGCCTGAGTGCATTAGCCAAAATCATGAACTCTGGCATACTTGGTGCTGTGACCCCCCACTCAGTGGGTATCCTGTCCCAGTGCTCAACCACACTCTGGGTGAAAAACCGTTTCCTGATGTCCAACATAAACTTCCCCTGACACAACTTGAGGCCATTCCCTCATCCCTATCACTGGTCACCACACAGCAGAGTTAAGTGTCTGCTCCCCCTCTTCCCCTCATGAGGAAGTTGTGACTGCAGTGGGATCTCCCCTCAGTCTCCTCCAGGCTGAACCCACCAAGTGACCTCAGCCACTCCTCATACGGATTCCCTTCAAGGCCCTTCACCATCTTCATGCCCTCCACTGGACACTCTCCAGTGCTGCCCTTCTTGTACTGCAGCACCCAGAACTGCCCCCAGCACTCGAGGTGAGGCTGCCCCAGGGCAGAGCAGAGCAGGACAATCCCCTCCCTTGCCAGGCTGGAGATGCTGTCCCTGATGCCCACAGGACATGGGTGGCCCTCCTGGCTGCCAGGGCACTGCTGGCTCATGTTCAACTTGCCATAGACCAGGGCCCCCAGGCCCTTTTCAGGGCACTGCCCTCCAGCCTCTCATTCCCCAGTCTGTCTTGTACAGCCAGGGCTGCCCCATCCCAGGTGCATAACCTGGCACTTTCCCTCACTCCCAAACTTTATATGGTTGGTGATTGCCCAGCCTCTCTGCAGGGCCTCCTGGCCAGAGTCACCAGCTTCTCCCAGGTTTGTATCATCTGTGAACTTCATATCCCTCCCAGTCCTGCACCCAGTCATTTATGAAGATGTTGAAGAGCACAGAGCCTAAGGTGGAGCCCCATGGAGCCCCCCTAGTGACAGGTCACCAGTTCAATGTCACCCCATCACTGTAACCCCTTGTGCCTGACCCATGAACCAGCTGCTCTCCCATCACATGATGTGTTTATCCAGCTGTGGGCTGGACATGCTGTCCAGCAGGACACTGTAAGAGACAGTACCAAAACTTCACTGGAATCCAGAAGGATTACATCAACTGCCTTCCCTTGATCAGCTAGGTGGATTATTTTGTCATAAGAGGAAATTAGGTTTGACAAGGAGGATTTCCTCTCATGAAGCTGTGCTGGCTGTGACCAATGACTTTGTTGTTCTTTAGATGCTTTTTCAACAGTTCCCAGAATAATTGTCTCCATAATTTTACCACTGAATTAGTCACTGAAGTGAGGCTGACAGGCCTGTAGTTTCCAAGGAATGCACTTTAAAAAGGCAATAAGATATCTGAGTATCAAATTCATGTTTTTAGTCACTGCATGGAGCAGGTACAGTCTGTCCAGCAGACTGTAAATGCAACTTCAGAAAACTGATTACTGTTCCATGCACATCTAGTGCCATAGGACTGAAGCCATACGGGATAGCCATGTGAAATGAACATAGCAGGATGAAGTGACCCATGTCCAGGTACTGGAACAGAGGGCAGTGAGTTTCTGGGGCAGCCCAGCAAATCCCAAGTCAAAAGATTGACCTCGTGTAATAGAAGGATGCTTATGTAGCACATTGTGTCCCTGCATCCATCTCTCTAGTGGTATGACAGGAAGATATTTTTGTACCTGTTCCAGGCAGAGAAAGAGACACAGAAGTCCTACCTGTGTACACCAATCTTGCCATTGGGAAGACATCTGAGTGTCATATCCCAGAGAGTCCTGTCTTGCCATATCTGCTTCTGACCAATCAATGCTAACAGGTTTTGTCCATCCATCCAAGCCCTGGTCTGTCACAGCCCATCCCAGATTGTATCCCAGCTCCCAGCAGCTCCAGATGGATGCCAGTGCCACATACTGGAGATGTTGCATGGTCAAGCTAGAAATGGTACTTGGCAGGAAATTGCACTTAGGAACAACTGAGTGGCTGGGAGAAAAGACAAGTTCTGGCACTAAGTGTCAAGCCTGAGCAATGATTGCAAGATCAGACCCTCAACAGCCAAAGTGAGGCCATAAAAGGAGACTGGAAAAACCAGGTGTAGTGCAGTATAATTATTATAATTAATAATCAAACTTAGCTGCACAGGAACTGCAAGCTAAGTTTGCAGTTTAATTCCTTCTTTTGCTCTAAAGGCTGTGTTTCTTCACTGCTCTGACCCTTGCTGTCCAGCCAGAGAGACTTTGAGACCCACATCTTCCCAGATGCCCCTTGGGAGACAGTATTCTGCAGGGATCAGCAGGGGAGGCCATTTCTCACAGCCTCTTGCCCTGTTCCACATTCCATTAAGCTTCTTCAGTTTGTTTTTTAAGACCTGCTGACATCACATTTTACCTCCTGTCAGCCTACAGCAAGGTTGTAACTGTGAACTTGTTCAGCAAGGTCAGGAACCCAGTGCCCTTCCTCCCCAGTTAGCACATGCTATGTGGAACTACTCCTTTAATTCCTATTCTCGCACTGAGATGGGTTATATAATTTCCCTCCAGAATAATGTGCTTGTTCTGCCTGCTCCTCTGAGCAAAGACTTGTGCCTGCAGGAGGGAAGGGCTGGAGCTCTGTTTCATGTGACTTCCATGGAGGTAGTCCTAATGACAGCTCCTCAGCTGTGCAAGAGCAGGGAAGAGACAACTTGTAAGAGAAACATCACTCTTTAAAGACGTCAAGTCTCTGAAAGAAGTCTCTGAAATTCTTTATTGGTTTAATTTTAGTATCTCTATTTACCAAATCTTGATTTCAGTTATGGAATCCAGGGATATTTTCTAATGACTTCTCTGCCTTTAAAAAGAAAAGTTCAGGGATAGCCATGCAATTAACTGTGACTTATATGTGTTTGTATAGCAACAAAAACCTGCTAGGGAAAAAGTTAAATTTCTACCTGAAGGAGAGTGTTTGTAGAGATAACTTATTCAAATGTGCATATAAATTGTTTTGACATGTTTTGCAGGAAGGAATAGAGGTACATGACTATTGAAATATCTCTGGGTACCACAAATCTATGGTTTCAGTGTCAAAGTTTGGTGTAGCTGACATGTCCCATCCACCGCCATGACAGCTGTGGGGACCTTCAGTGTTTTGCAAGGGTTGTCCCTTGTGGTTCAGGGAAGGACCCAATGGATGCCTGGAGGCTAAAAACCCTCAGCTCACGACTATGAAGTCTCACTGTGGTCAAGAGCACTTCCGACTACTATTTTTAATTAGTGGTGCCTATCCATACCTTTTTGACTAAAGGCTACTCTGATATTTTAATCTACTTTTTTGTATTTAATTTACTTTGCCTCCACAGACCTGGGATCTGGAAAAACTGTATGAAGAGCTGCCTTGTTCAATCTGACTCAAAGGTCATCTCATCTCGGACTCCATCTTTAATTATTAATCATATCATTGTGGACTGTCAGTGACTCACCATAGTGCTCAGAGCAAAAGAAATGGAAGAACAGTCCTTGTTCCCTTCTGCTGCCAAGTCTGTACCTTTGCCCATGGGGAGAAGCCTAGTTAACTGCTCCTAGTTGAGGAAAACCACTGTGAACCCTCTGCTAGACTCGTGGAAATACCCATCCAGATGCCTTGTTGCTTGTTTGTATTTGCAGGAACACGAGGAAGGCTTATGCTTCTTTGCTTCCCAGCCTTGCTTTCAAGCAGGGAGGAGAGAGGGAAAAGAAAGGCAGAGGGAGCATAGGAAGCAATTACATGTGTTCAACTGAAGCATATAATTTACTCATCTTCCGATTCAGTGCTACAGGCCTGTTGTGCAGTTTCCTCCCCCTTTCCATTAATTGAGGGCTAAAACCAGAACTGCTGTTTCAACAAGCAAATCACTGACTTGCTCACATGTGACAAGTGCCTGCCTTTCCCTGCTTTCATCTTTCCCTGCCAGAGCTCCTGCTGCAGGAGGAGCACTGCAGATACCCTTGGGATGTCTTGTTGGCGTTGCACCTGCTGAGGAGCCTGAGGACCATGCCACACCTATTATTATTTCATAACATGCAGTGAAAATTGTGAATTATCCCTCTGGAAGTACATGCATGGCATGCCACATAGAAAATCAAATCGCTGGAAGAGTGCCTGCTGCAAGTGGCACTGTGTATTCCCATCCAAGCAGAAGGAAAGGTACCATCCTTTGCAGCCACAGTTTGGGACAAGGCCAGAAATTTTGGCTTGATCTGTGTGTCACAAGGCATTCTATGCATCAGGTACTGCTGGAAAAGCTAATTAATTTGGGCTTTGACTGACCTACTGGCCTCAACAGTGCCATCAGTTTTGGTTAAGGTCTCCCGAAGTGAGATCCTTCCCACTTCTGCTCCTTCTCTCTTGTACAAAGCCAAAGCAGTTGCATCTTTTTGTATCACAGCCAAGAAAAATAACAATAAACCTGGTGCTGTGTTCAGAGCTCAAAGTGACTGTTGTGCAAGATTTCCCATGATTGCACCTTTATCCCCTCTGGGCTGCTCTCAGCTGCCCCATAGCTCCTTCTTGAAAGCAGGGTGAACACAGGGAAAAAATTGTCATCACTTTTGTCACAGGGGGCATTTAGATAGCATGGCCAATGTTTTAAGACTGGAAAGAGGGAGTATTTTGGTACAGAGAGAGTGAGTGTGAGAAATGGTTTCATGGGCTGCCCAGTGCTGAATCACATCTGTGGATGTAGCTCCTAAAAGCTACTGGAGATGTCTTGTGAGCAGCCTGTGAGCACCCAATGCACGCGCACAAACAGACCCTCACACACACACAGACAAGCCTGGACACAGCTCATCCATGTCTGCTGGATGTGCCTTTCAGAGCTGGCAGCATGGGAAGAGAGGGATGGCTGTGCTTTATAGCAAAGTCCAGAGAACAGGGTTTCCCTGTGGGAGCACCAGAGAACATCATCCCCCAAAGAAAGTAAGCTCCTCATTGCACAATGTGAAAAGGAATTTGGAAAAAGACAGTTCTGCAATCTTCTCAGTGCACTTACCAGGCGTTTTCATTAGGGGAACTGGTCCCTGTGTGCTTGCCCAAATGTCATTTCCCCCTCAGTCATGTGGAGTGCAGTGCAACATCAGCCACTCTTCAAACCCAAAAAGGTGGCATTTCAGTGCTTGTTCACTGTCTTGCTTTGGTTTGACAGGTGCCACGGAAAGGTAAGCTGCTATAGTAATGGCAGTGACAGGAGACAGTAACTTTGCATGGCAAGAGTTTTAAAGTGAGCCACAATCTGAGGCAGTTAGCAATTAACTGTTAAAAGTGAAGTCACAAGAAGACATTAGGGTGAGAAAAGGCTAGAAATGGCTTATCAAAGTCACAGAGATGCCTCTCCCTCAAGTACAAGTGGAGAAACAAACAGGACAGTGTTGGTCACATTGCCTGATGAGTGACCAAAAGATGCTCAGCGACTTTGCAGATGTCTGAGGCAGAGGAGGCTATGCAGACCAGGATCCTGCTTGGTACAGTCACAAGACTGGATTAAATGTCTTCCTTTATTTATTCTTTTTTTAAGTTAAGGACTTACTGTATTTAAAACAATCATCATAGATAAGTGAAATGCTGCTAAGTGAGCTGAACTCTGCTTTGCAATAGCTGAGCTGTGGATAATTAAAAGATTACCCTGAGGAGGCTGCTCCTCTACCCAGATAGATTTGAAAGCCAAAGCTTTGTGACATGGTGTGACGACTTTTTTAGGGACACAGTCAACCCTATCTTGCTATCACCCATAGTTTGGTCATATGAGGGTTGTTAGCTGGAAGAATGGAGCACAGCAAGAACACTGGCAAGTGTTACTTGCAGCTAAGTTTCTGCTAGATCAGGTTTTTGAGGTATCTCTTATAAATAAAACAATAATTTATTCCTACTGAAAGAACACACGGCAAGATAATTAAAATCTCCAGAGAGGGAGCCTGAGATCATGATAAAAGGGAAAAAAAACCAGGAAATACCCAAGAATGACGTCTCAAACATCTCAGTCAAAAAAATTAGATGAAAGAGAATTTCACCCGTTTCATCAGTCACCATCAGCTGTTACTGACAGTAACACACCTCCCTCTTCTGTCCTACAGAAAGGCTCCACGGGAGGGCACTCTCGTTCCGCGCACCCCGAGCCGCGGCAGCGTTTGTCTTTCTTTAAAAAGGCAGCTCAGCTGTGACAGGTAGTTTGGCACATTTCTCGCTGAGATGTGCCAAATGATTTGGCAGATATTTCGCGTACGTCTGAAAATAGGAGCACCTGCTGCTGGCCTACGGGGAGGCTGGGGATGAGGGGGATTTCATTAGTTGTTAATTACAGGCCCTGTAACAGAACTCTCACATTGGGTGTGCCAGCCAGGCCCTGCAAAAAGAGACCCATCTGCCCAAAGACGTACAGAGACTTAAAAAAACTTTCCTCCCAGGTGCCAGCATCTTTTCAGCGGTCTTGGGCAATTCCATCACCTTGTAATGATGAGGAGTGTAATTGATTTGGTTTGTCAATCACACCACATGACTGCATTTGCATGACTGGCAGATACAGTGGCAGATCTGATGTTCTGGGGGTAGAGAAACTTGTGAAAACCCCAAGTCCTGCTGAAGTTTAAGCTCACAACAGAGAAGAATCACTAACAAAAAACTTTATTGAAATGTGAGTAGAGGGAATACAAAGGAATTTATGACAGGACTTAATTGTGAACATACCAGACTTCTGCAATCAGACCAATTGATTGCCCAGAATTCATCTTAGGCAAAATTTTCGGACTAGGAAAAGAACCAGAGAGCTTTCAGAGATTGAAATAAGTAATAATAACATGAAACAGACATAAAATACTGATGAAAAATATGCATTGAAATGTCTTTTTACATGCCCCTTTTCCTGATGAAGTAATTTTTGGTTTAAAATACTAATTAAAAATAGGACTTGATGCAGACAAGTCAGGTCTATGTGTGAATAAGCATTTTGGCAACTGTAATCACATAAATTGGCAGAAAACTGTACTGATGTCAGTCCAAACACAGTGCAGAATATGAATGCAAGAGCAGTTGACAAAGTTAGGCAGGTTTTGCTCCTTTGCTCTGCAAATCTACAGAGCAGACAGATGGCCAAAGTTGGATTATGTTTTTAACTAAACTTCCCGCTTTGAGTCATAGTTTTGGTCCTGTATTAGGATCCTATTAACTTCACAAATTGTTTGGAGGAACATTTGATTTTTTCATAATTGCTATCAGTCCCACCTCCAGTAAAATCTAATGTTTTTATTTAATTATAAATACTTATTAAAAACCAAACCAAAGCTAAGAATCAGCTGTTTGAACACCAGGGAAAAGGAGAGCAGGAAGAACAAGACCTATGCTCATGTATGAGGTTACAAGATGGAGAGAGTCCCTGGGTGCAGCAGTCTCTGCAGGCTCCAGACCCTGCAGGACCAAGCTAGGGTGTTATTTATGCTCATAGTTCAAACAGGATCATTTCCAGTAGAGTTCCTCATATTTTCATGCCACATCTGTTCTTTATAAATTGCGTGCTGACCCAAAAAGTCTTCTGAGAATATCTACAGAAGAAATTTTTAAAAATGAAGATTTTCATCAAAGCAAGCAAGCATGCAAGATGAAATGAAGCATCTTTGCTCGTTTTGAACATTTTCCTGTCCACTGGCAATGATGAAGTCCTGTTCCAGCAAAGACTCAGGCTCATATTTGCATCTCGGCCCAGCACAATGAGCACCTTGAATACTGGTGTCAGAAGGGCTACACTGGACATCCCTGTCTGCTCCGAGTGTCCCTTGGGGTGCCAGAGCTGGCCCCAGGAGTGCCCTGACAGCCCGAGGCACTGGGCGTCTTTTGGGGATTGGCTGGATGAGAGATGCAGGGGGCAGGCACTGGAGGATTGGCAGTGCACTGCTGGCCCTGGCAGTGCCTCTTTATTTTCTCTGGTGGTTCCCCTCTCTGTTCTCCTTTTTATCCAGAGAGCACTGAAAATCTGGACCTATAAATCTTTCAAATCATAGAGTGGCAAGCTCTGTGCAATTTTAGGCTGTGACAATTTTAAATAGTAAATATTGCTCATTAGAAACACTGTAACTGTTTTTGATAGTTTTAAAAGTTAAAAATAAGGGATCTTATGGTGTCTATGTAGAAAGACACATTCATTTCATTAATTTTACAAGATTTAGAATTTATGTAGTCTTAGGCCAGGCAAATGCCTTGAGCCAGCCACTGAAGAGATTAAGAGTGGTCCTGGGCACAGGAGTTAGATCTCCAGTCTGTCCAGACAAACTCTTGGTGCAAAAGGGATTCTTGGAGGAGTACATCAAATGAAATTCACTTTTAGTTCAATAATAGGCTTGTAAGAAGATGCCAACTAGGTATATCCAGCCATTCTTGGGATTACTGGCTTATTTAATGCAGCAGATTAAAAAATGTAGTCTGCAGGCAGAAAAAATTTCCTCTTGCTTTACTTTATTCATATCACAGTTGGGGTTTTGAGGAGACAGAACTAATTTCAAGAGGCCAGAGCAACAAAACTTGAATTTCTTGTCCATTTTTGTCTTGGACACAACCTGGCAAAAAATTACTCTTCATGCTCTGCTTCTCTTGTGGGTTAGGTAGGTAAGGCAAGGTAGGTATCCAGTACTTGTAGTAGACAGCATATGCCGAGAAAACACAGAAGTGTGTCTTCCTGGTAGTTTGAGATGAGTATATATACATCAGTTACTAAAACTATCGATTGCTCTTTGAATATAGTCTGTAAATTTTGTTTATTTTTTATTTCAGGTGTTCATGATGAAGAGAAATGAATAAATTTGTGGGGAATCTGACTGGCAGATCTTTAATTTTTTCAAATATTAATTTTTAAATAATTGTTTTCACTCCACTTGGGACACAGTGAATAAATGAAAATTAGATCTTTTTAATTATAGCATCTGAACAGGACTTGAGATTTTGACCTTGAGACAGTGATGAGGACTGGGTCACGTGCACCATTTTATTAATTCCCTTTGCATTCTCTCTCAACCAGAATTACACATTTTCTTACTATTTTTCTTCTTAATAAAATCTCTGGGCTGATACCAAAATAGCTAGAGAATACTGCCTGCTGAAGTTGCATAACTATTTTAATTTTTTTTTTTCCTCAGGATAAATTGTGAAAAGTGGCATTGAATTAATCCATTCTTGAGAACATCATTAAACTATAATGAGGACAAAGTGGTACAAAAAATACTCATTCTCACAAATTCTTCATGATTGTAACCAGAATAGCAAATGGCAAAACATGTTACTTTTTACAATAAAAAAGTAATACTGGCAGAAGACATTGTAACTTGAATTGATCGTTGCACCAAACTTACAAATCACAAGGCTTTATTTGAATAACAGACTGTGTTTTTGTAGAAAACAAGTATGATACAAAAACTACTTTAGAGGTACCAGAAAGATACTGATCTGGTCATGTTGTAGTGTAGTAGTTCCCTTTTCAGAGACAGGGTGAATTAACCGATATTAAAGAAATATGAATCTGGTCCAATGTTTAGTAATTTTAACACTTTACAATCTTGTTAAATCTGAAACAATAGTAAGTCTGAAGGGGAAAAAAAATCTGTGATGATGGATGCTAATAAAGAAAACTCACAGCCTGGGGAGTTGGTCCAGGGAAATGGTTGTGATCACTAACACCTTCCTTCCACTTTCCTGGCATCCCCAGTCAGAGCAGCTCCTGGCAACAGCCTTCGAGCTATTTCACCTCTGCTTTAGCACAGCACACCTCCAGGCTCATCGCTGCCTGATGGTGCAGCACCATGCCAGACAGCTCTGCTTGTCCCTGTGCCCTGGAGCACTTGTGCAGGGACTGAAGCATCACAGAAGGACACTGCTGGGAGCTGCCTGGCTTCCTCGTGGGACAGCCACTAAGGACCCCTCTCACTGGACTTAAACCACAGTCATGTTACCCTGATGGCTGTGTGCATGCATGCTACATCCAGCCTCAAAGCTGGCTTGCAATCATGACCATGACCCAACGGTATGTGCCAAAGGACTGCTTGGGACAGTAATTCACAGCTCTTAACTTCTGTTGTCATGCTTTATTGCAGGAGTGAGGAAAACGTCACCGTGATGAGGAAGGGGCCACATGGAGACAGAAGCAACTGACACTTGCCTGTTGGTATTGGGAGAGAGGTCCTAGAATCATAATGAATATAGGGATAAATCCCCAAATGATCTACTCCCATGGCAATTTATTATCCATCACAGTCTTAAAGCCCCGCACTGGGGGCAGGTGGGGTGGGGAGTGGTTTAACAGCAATTAGTACACAAAGAGAAAAGGACTTAAAATTGTTGTCAGCGTCTTGTTCTAAGAGTGTGGAAGATAAGAAGCACTTCTCATCCCAAACCATACGAGTGGAATTAATATATGTGGGCATGTATATATGCGGTTTATAACTAGAACTGGAAGGTAATAACCACTTGGCAAAGGTAACGATTCTCTTGTCATTGCTAAGTGGAAAGACAATCTGTCTGATGGTAAAACCCAAGTTATTCCTGCTTTTAATGCTGTTTTGAGTAAAATCCTTAATGTTCAGCCACTTAAAATGGAGGTGGGAGCTCGGCTGTTAAAGATGGCTTAATGATAAAAGAGAGTTGCAAACTGGCTTGCATTTACCCTTGCAAAGCTCCCATAGTGCCAGTCAGGTAATGATAATTTTTTAGAGAGCTGGCTACCTCTAGCATTTGGCTGTGCTGCAGGAATGCCAGTTGTAATTAAACAAGTAAAAATACTTTTCCACAGCTTATTCAGACAACTACTTCTTGTTCTGCAAGTCTGTAAAAACCAAAACAGCTCTTCTCCCTGAAATATTGTTCCAAAGTAATAGTTTCATTTTAATGAATTGGAAAAATTTTGCATAATTTTCTTCGAATTTTTCCATGCGTTTCCACCAAAAAGGTTGCCCTTGTTGTCCAAGTTCTGCAGCAGGGACTCACTCGCTGAGTCACTGCAGCCTGCTGACAGAGCCCACTCCTGCTCTGAACTTGGCATCCAACTGAGCCAGTTGGTCCACAAAAACAACTTTTCTTAATTAGCCATCTCTATTGACAGGTAGAGATCAGCTCTGTTGTGAAAATGGTGCTAGACTAGGAAGGGCCAAATAATAGGAATAAAACAGTAAAGTAATGGTAAAAGAGAGGAAGTTCACCCGTCACAGGCCAGGCTGTGAGTAGAGCCTAACTTCCCTAGTGTGCGTTTTTTCAGAGGAAGTACAAGCAGCCCTGGGCTGCTCAGCAGCAGGGTGGGCACGCATGCAGTGAGGGAACCCTCACTCTGCCTTCAGTCACAGGTGAGAAGTACATGTGGGTCCTATGAAGATGGGCCTGGCAATGGGCTACATCAGACTGCTGGCAACATGCCCCCAAGACATTTACCTGATCTGCTCTGCCAGGATGACCAGGCAGAGAAAATCAGATTTGACTGATCATGAAACCCTAACCTTGCTACTTCACATGAAAATTGATTTAATGGCTCTCAAAACAGCCTTATGAGGACAGTGTTTATTGTGTACCTCTTAAACACATTTTTGTGACACGGATGTGTGGATAGCTGGGGGACAGGCGTAACATTCCTGATAGACCTGTTAGAATCATGCATTGTGTGACAATATAATGACTATAAAGGCTACTCTGTTCCTGTTCCACTACACATATTTGAATTGTTATTTTGTCCTCATTATCTCTCCATTCACCACCCTGCAGTAAATTTTCTCTGTCAATGAAGTTCTTGTGTTCTCTGTACTGTGAGTTAGTGAGACGGATGTGATGATATGACTGTGTGTGATACCAGCCATCAGGCTGGCCATGACGGCTGGTACTGCCCTCTCCATCTAGTGTTCTGAGGTTAGGGAAAAAATTCAGCATGCTTTATTACAGCCCATTAAGAAATTCAATTTTGGAATAACAAAAAGAAAAACCGGAATTTGTTTTTCAGCTTTTTTGTTTTATTTAAGTTTTGTATTTTGTTTTGGTTTTGTGTGTGTGTGAGAGAGAGAGAAAATCAGAATTTATATAAAGGCTGTAAGCTGTGAACAAGTGTTAACTTTAGAAATGAGGTCTCATACTTGGTAACTTAAGGAGTTCCTCCTCACCATTGTCCTCAGAAGTCACAGAGAAATTAACTGATGCCATACAGCATTATGTTTTAGGAAACTCATTAAAGCTAATGGGAAGTTGCTGGTGATGTATAAAGGTGAATACTGATGCGATCTGCTCACACAGTGATTCCACAATCCCCTGCCGATGTTCCCAGTGATTGCAGATTAAAGTGTACAGCTAGTTCTCAGGCCCTTCACACCTAGGGTGCAGAACTCTGCTTTGTCAGCATGTTTACAAAGTTCTCTCAGGTTTCTGAGACAGTTTGGCTCATCACAACTGGTTTTTAATCACCCGTGATACTTCATTTACAGTACCTGTGTAGCTATGAGAGAATTAATTTTCTGCCCATGATATTTGTTAGTATAATTAATGCCTTGTTTTTAGTTGCTGGATCAAATTACTTAGTGCATTATTTCATATGTCATCCCATGACAGAGAAGTCCAGAAAGGTATGCCTGGCTTCCCAAAAAAAAAAAAAAAAAAAGAAGGGTGACTCAAAGATAATTTGCTAAACAAAATTTTCTTCCATCCTGAAACTGTAAAGAAGCGGAGGGCCCAATTGGACAGTGGGTTTGTGAATGCAAAATGGGTAAAAAGGAATTGATTGTGCCTATTTTACTTCCAAAATGACGGCCATCTTGGCTCTGATAAATCAAGTGACACTGTCATTATTAATTAACACCAGTGTTAACATTAAGAGGGAAAATACTGGAAAGTAGTTAGGAGTCGGCAATTTGCCATCTTGCAGGAGAGAGAACAAAGGACAGGATCTGCTTCTTCTCGCTCTGGTCTCTCTGTTTCATGCCAGTCTGGGCTCGCTCCCCACAGCCAGCAGAACCAGGCAAGCGCAAAGGTGAGCTTCCAACTGCTCCTGAGTAAAGCCTCCCACAGATTGTTTCTGCTGCCATCTCCCATGCAGGCTGAAAAGATCTGCCCTGCCACTTGCACCTGAGTGTGAGGCAGCCTCACTGCTGGCTTCAGAGCTGCTGCAGGAGATGGAAATCACAGGGTATAGACAGGGAAGTGAGGGCAAAAGTAGTGTGGCACAGGCAGAGCAGGACTGGATGCTAGTTTTATCATGGGAGATCCCTGGATATCTCTGTGTGTTGCTCCTTGAGCTAAAGAACAAGACTCCAGGGATTTCCATACAAGAAAAAGGGAAAGAACTTGCCAGACAGCTGTCCTGTCATGTGGGAACTGCAGAGAGGGCATGAAGAGGTGGGAGGAAAGAAGTACATAGTGCCCATGTCTGTTTTCAGGCTATGAATTGGGATATAGAACACAAAGAGCTGGAAGGTCAACAGGGTGTTTTTGGAACCATGAGCTTAATGTGCTTAAAAATTGGTGTTGGTCTACACATTCTTTTGCAGCAGCAGCTCCACTGGTTACAGGACAAAAAGGCCTCTCCTTGCTGCCAGACCTCTGCAACCCACTCTCAGAGAGCTGCATTAGCCAATACTGCCAGCTCATCTTGTTTAGACCCACATCCATGCACAGCTGTGCCCATGGTGAAAGAGTAATGTTCTCAGGGCATCCTGAGATAGAGATGACTCTCATGGAGCAGAAATCAGGATGTGAATACGTTTGTGTCTCTTGACGCTTTTGCACATCTGTCATGTTATCATTCACATCACAAAGAGTAATAAGTTCTCTTCTGTTCTTTAGCAACACCAAAATAACAAAGTCCATCCCTTCAGATGCTGATGGCAGTGTGTCTCCCTGCAGTACAATGGGAGTTGAAAAGAGGAGAAATACATGTCACATCACGGTTCAGAGAAGCTTGTGTCATACTGCCTGTTTCAATGTTGCAACACACTGAGTTCAAAGCAAAATGGTTTCACAACAGAGGGACATTTGTGATGAATTGTTGCCATAATGTGTTACTATAGGGTTTGCCAGGATTGGTGTGCTGTCAGTGGCAGTCATCCTACAAAATACATCCCAATTCCAGTGCACATAAGAACTGTCTGTGGATAGTTAAATGGTGGCTATATGAATACATAAAAATGCTGTTGCTGATGTAGAGCATTTGGGTAGCAGTCAATAAAGCAATCTCTTTAATCCTTCTACTTCCTATGTAAATTATATGAAAACCCATATGCATAAACAACATTAAATATGTCTGTGGTACCATGAAGAAATGCAGCTTGACCACAGGGAGGTTTGCAAGAAGGGATAAAAAAGGAGCTGTGAAACAGGGGCACCAGGAAGGAGCTGTATAGATGAGTTATCCAACTCTCCAATGATTCCAGTGAGGTCAGTCACTGTTGTTCATAACCCCCACAGCTCAAGCTGCTGTCTCTTGGATACCTCTCTGGAACACAAAATGAAAGCTGAGTTTCATTGTGGAATTCCATATCCTTGCTCCAGAGGTGTAGCCATGGAGCTTCCAGCCAGCTTTGCAGAAGGCACCACTGGGGATACAGCTGTGGCAGTGAAGGAGTTCATGTGTTCTTGTGAAATCCATGCAGGAGATGAAGGAATATCCATGGGACTGATTTGTGTCAGGTGGCATCCACACACAAGTGCAATGTTTGCAATAGCTGAGCTGGCTATTCTAAAGCTGGTTCAGGCCTGTCCATAGAAACAGAAGAACAAAAATAGCCTGCAGGTAGTTGTACTTTAAGGTATTTATATGTCAGTGTTTTCCAGCTCATAATCATATAGCAGAGTGAATAGGAGATTTACTAGCTTGGCTGAAAGCTCCTCCATGTCCCTATCCCCCGTTTTAGTTGTGTGCATTACAGCTCAGCACAGTTTCATGTTGTAAACTGAAAGGACCAACTTCAACATGAAGACCAAAAAGAGGTACAAGCTAATAGTAGTTATATATAAAAGATGTAATTTATGTCCTTCAAATGAACCTGGAGAGCAGCTCAGTGCCCCTAATGTCTAGGGGCAAATAGTGTCCGTCTTCTTCTTGAGGCATTAGTCCTTCTCACAGAAGACCACCCTTACTACCACACTGCACCCTCTCCATGGCACCCTAGGCGGAAAATTCAGTACAGGGATGCAGAACCCAACTCTGACGCACAAAGAAAAAGGCTGTGCAGAGGGTAAGGGCTGAATAGGAATAGGAGGGGAACAGAGAAATAGAGTTGTGTTTGGTAAAGCTGGGAACTGTCCTGGTGAGGATGGTGAGGTTGAGCCACAGTTCTTCAGCCTCCAACATGGGTAATGGATTGAAATGTGGTCTCCTGAAGCCCAGGCATGAGAAGGGTCTAGTTTCTGTGATACTGAAACTGTTGAGTATGTTAATCAGTGGCCTGCATGGCCCCTCTCCCAGCAAACCTGCAGGTGACACTAAATGAGGGAAGATTAGCCTAGGCAGGGAAGGGCAGCACTTCAGTCTATAATCATCTTAAAGCTAAGGCACCTGAGAGTGTCAATCCAGACACCAGAGGTTCAAACCACCAGTGGTTTGAGAAGCAGAGGGCTTGTCCACTGGGCAGGACAGCCAGAAGCACAGCTGAGGAGTGCCAGGCTATGTCACCACCCTGCTGAGGTGGACCAAAGGAGTGGACTGCAAGTAGAGGCACTTTCTATGAGCAAGGCCAGGTGCCCACTGGCATCAGATGGAGTAAGGCTTTTGGTCAAGGGATCCTTTCATTCCCCTCTACTCAGTGATACTGTTCTTCCAGGATAGAGCCCAGCTAAGGAGGAATTTGGACATGGGGTCTAGGAGAAGAATACCAGGATAGATATGACTGCCAAGGAGAGGCTTGAGGAGCCGATGTTCAGTCACAAAAGAGTGGGGCAAAGGAGTGACCACCTACAACAACTCAAAGGGGATGTAGAAACATGACAGAGCCAAACCCTTCCTGAAAGATGACACAGAAAGCAGCAATGGCTGCAAGCTGTGCCTTGAGAAGGTCAGAGTAGACCTCAGGAAAATTTCTTTGCTAGGTGTGGAGTTCAGCACAGAAGCAGGCTATTCAGGGAGGCTGGAGGTTTTCAGGACTGGAAGGAGCCAGAGATAACAGATGGGTAAAATGCTGCATTAAAGCAGCTCTACTGACTGAAAAAGAGGTGTAAGAGTAACTTCTGAGTGTTACTTCTTAAAAAGTAAGGAAAACAGCTGTACTGAAAATGACTTTGCACAGCTTTGTGATTTCACAGCAGGGATGCTGTACTCTAAAAGAGGCATGTGCACCTTGAGGCCACACCCAGCAAGGCGGGGATCTGTCACAGGTCCTTCCACTGTGCAGAGGTGAATTGCCCAGCTCCCTGAGTGATTCTTTCCCTCCTGCTTTTTACCCTTCCAGGGGGAAAGGTAAAAAAGTACCAGAGGCAAGGAGGAAAGGGCATCTTTAATGAGATTAGGGCTTGATTCTGCTGTAAGCCTTTTAACGAGGCGCTGAGCATATGGTTCCCTCATTCCATTGAAAAACAAGGAAGACTTGTTGATCATTCAGCAGTGCTCCACATTTCTGCCACTGTGCTGCAATCTGGGCAAAGGTTTGATCGCTGCAGGGCACAAAGTGGAGTGAACAACCCTTTGCCTTCTCCTCCTTGTGCCCTGCAGCGATCAAACCTCTGCCAAGGCTGTAGCAAAAAGCTGGGCCTGCTGGGACCCACACCAGATCCACAGCCCATCATGTCCCAGGTATGTTTCCATCCCTGCCGAGGACCCTCTCCCAAGGTCTGAGAAAAACCACTGAGAGGTGTCCCAGCAACCAAGGGAGGCCACTGCCTATGCCTCATCCTGAAACCTCTTCATGTATCCCACTGCAGAGTTTAAGGCGTAAAGAGTAAGCCTTGGGCACCAGCTTGTGTAGTTTCAGTGTTTTTGCTGGGCAGAGACACCATCCTACTGAAGCAAAGGACTGAACCAAGCACTGTACCCTACCTGGGCCATGAACAAGGAGCTCAGTTTCCATTTGACAAATACATCCATTCACTGGGGGGTTTTTTTATGTTTCTGACTGGGGGAGAAAATCACCCATCACAGTGTATTCTCTGTGTCTCCAAGCCCGCATATAATTTCCAGCAGCTCCCCTCAGCATTCCACATTATAAGATCAATCTCTATTTAAGTAACAGAGGGATATTTATTTCTTAATTTCTAATAATATATTTTGTGATTTGTTACAGCCCTCAGTGTTGTGTTATTTATTTATTATGCCTATATGGTGCCCTGCTACATGGCAATAGAGGAGCTACAGAAATTAGAGGCCTAAGTAAAACCAAGTTCAATAATTTTGCTACATCTAGGACTACATCCAAAATTAACAAAAGAGCAGAACTGCAATGCAAGAGAAATACCATAATGTTTCTGTTCCCAAGTTTTAACAGACCCAGTGGAAGCAAGCTACAATACTCAGAAAGATCAATCATCACTGCAAGAAAAGTTAGAACTGGATCTTAACATATATCCCAAGGTGTTTCAGAACTAAAGAATTTGCTGTAGAGTTCTTAAAAGTTAGTAATAAATTTGCAGACAGGCTCAAATGAAACATATATAAAGGTTTTCATTTCATCCCTTTCTTACATTTTCCCTGCAAAGGTGGTTCTCTCTCAAAATACACTCAAAAGTCTTCAGCTCAGGGAAAAAGAAGATCAATTTACCTCAAAAATGCCTGCATTCACCAGGTGATATCCCAGCACCATTCATTTCATAGCAAAATTCCCACGAACTTCAGTAGGCTACAGTTTATCTTAAGCAGCTGAGTTAATTTATCACTGAATCCTGAAAGCATGAACAGCAGGGTTCTGGGCCTTGCATGCAATTTGTGCTAACTCCTGGAGAAGTCATGGTTCTACCTGTTGGAATGCAAGCCTCCCTGAGTCCATCAGAGAGAGAAATGAATGTAGGGGTTGAATTAAAGCCTTTAGAGAAATAAAGATGTATTAAGCTATATAGATATGAAGTAGAAGTGTAGGTTTAAGTTTTAGGTAAGTAGAAGTGTAAGCTATAGTTTCAAGTAGAAATATATTTTAAGTGCCTTAAGAAACTGTGTTAGCTAGTAAAGGCCCTAAGGCCTAGTTTAAAGTTCCGTACCTTAGCTCCAGACATAACAAAAACATAGTAGAACTTTGATTGCACTTCTAGAACAGATAGAACTATATGCGTAAATAGATAGAACTATTCACGTAAATAGATAGACTTATATACGTAAATTTTAAGTAAGAAAACAGATAGTGTGTTTGCGTAAATAGGTAATATTATATACGTAGTTTTTGGATAAGAACTGACACTACTTTCATACTACTTTTGCACATTAGAATCAAGTTCAGATTAGTGTAGAAAGACTGTTCTAGAATCATGTTTTTAGCTGATTGGTTGTTTGATGCATAAAAATTCCCCCTGTATTGGGAAGAGAACAACAACCACAACAACAAGAAGAAGATGAACTACAGCAAGAAGAAAGAAGGAAAGGACTGTGGGGCTTTGGTGGCTGCTGCATTGGCTTGGGGCTCTATGCTAGGGAGCTGTCACTACTGCCTCTGCTTGGGACTCAGTGCCAGGAGCTGCTGCTGCTGCCTCTGCTCAGGGCTCCACGCCAGAAAGCTTCAGCACACACTTTTAAACTTAGAACTCTTTGCCTTCGAGACTGATGTGTTTGTGCAATAAACAACTTTATAGCAACTAACAACCGCTCTTGTCTCTTTGAAGACCCCAGACCCAAGAAAAGGTTGACATCTGCTCAGCCACAACAGCTACAGCACGCCTGTTTCCCCAGAGTTTGGCTGCAAGGAACCCCACGGGGAGCCCAGGTCCACGGGCCCTACTTTCCATGGGAGCAGGGCAGTGATCACACTCTTGAGTGGTAGAGGGTGGAAGAAAGCCAGATGTAGTGTGTGTTTACTCATAATGACCAAATGAATCTCCATCCTTCGTGGTGCACAGGATTTAGTATAGAGTGGAGGTAGAGCTGCCAGGAATCAGCAGTGTGATGACTTTCCCTTCAGGAAACCTTTACTGAACTAAACAAAACTGGTTCTGGTAAAGCTGGTTCAAATTTCTCATGCTTTGATCACTCTGTTTACAAACTTCAATACTTCTGACATTTTTCTGCAAAACTCCATGTTTCATTCACTACCCTCAAGATTGCAATGAAGAAATTTTTGGCTGATGGATCTTCTTTCTATGTTCCTTCTTTCCCTGCTCCATAAGCACTCCTGTCCTGCAGAAATACACCTTTTTTCAAGGCTATTTTCCTGTTGCTCTGATGCCTATCACTGCCTCAGAGTGGTGTCCCAGCTGCCAGGCCAGTCTTTGATGAATGTCATACCATGACACTGTGCCCTTCACCCCACTGCCAGGTGCCTGCCTGCTGGATTGCTCTAAGTCTTCACAGATGACAATAATGCAATTTATATCCTGACTATCAGGATATCTGGAGTGTTGGTTGAGCCAGCAGCAGAGGTGATCATGTTGAGCTTTCCCCTGCTTGTAACAGCCTTTTGAGATGTTCTGCTTCCTCAGATCCTAGAATGAGAGTAGGACAAATTACTTGGTTTCATTTCTGCTTTCTGTAGCTGATGAAATGGTAAGGGTCTAGGCAGGAATTACAAATCCAGCAGTGAGAGACTCAGCAATCTCAAAGCCTACTTGAAACAGTTCCAGAGGGGAAAATGCCATTTTATTGCCCCCAGGGCTGGCTGGCTGAATCATACCTAAGAGGAATTCCAAGAAAGCAATCTTCAGATCATGGGTTTCTGTGGATGGTACCTCCTTCCTGCACTATGTAATTGTCACTGGCCTTGGCATCAGGATCTGGTTTTGCCTCATATAGAATAAAAACTTTCCAGTTTCAATTGAGAAAGGCATACAGACAAGGCAAAGCAATCTGAGAGAGTCTAGTTTGGTAACTCACTGACTGACCTCAGTCCGCCAAGGCTGGTTAGAGCTAGCCACAGCTGGCTCCACAAGTTTTTGAGCTCATCAGTGTCAGATCTGAGTCTTTGGTGGGGAGAATGTGACCCTGGCTCCCTTCAGAGGCAACCCTCGTTGCAACAGCTCATGCTGGCTCCCCAGGCAGTGTGGCTTGCCTTCTGACACTGCAGTCCTCTCATCAAATCCTGGCCCTGAATGAGGGACTGTAGCACATGTAACCAGACACAGCTGCTTCCTTCTTGCAGGGGGGTATGCCAGTGCTTCCTCTGCAGACCTGCCTTGTACCATCATACAAGGCCATAAGAAGTGTCCAGCTGAATCCAAGAGACAATTCATCCCTCCCTGCATTGTGAGGGTTTGTGAGCCTAGCCATGACCTGCCTGGCCAAGCCCTGCCCCTGTACCAGGTTTCCACACACTTCCCCAGAAGAGAAAGCTGTGGTGGAAGGGACTCCAGAGGGTACCTCCTTGTGGAGTTCTTCCAGCAGCACTTTTAGAATCCTCCATCCTAGAATGTGCCCAACCCAAATGGGTCCCAGCGGCACTGTCCACTTCTGCCATCTCTTGTAGCAACAAATTCCTACGCCCACCTTGTTTTCCTTCATCTGCTTTAAACTGATCTCTGTCTAGTGCTTCCTGTTTCTGTTTTTAAAGGATTTGAGATTCGGTGAATCACCATATCGAAGTCACCTTGTTGCTGCCTACATGGTTTTATAAAGGACGTTGTTTCTTTCTATGGGTGCAAAGTAAACACCTGAAAAAATATTGGAGACTTCCATTCCCTTTGCTACCTAGGAGAGCTGGAAATCACAGAATTCATTGCTCATTTAAGAGAGCAGCACATGTTTTAGATCTGGCATTTGGTGGCAAGTGATGTTTTCAGATGATTTCAGGCCTTTTCCACAATTAACAGCTCTGTCTGAGGGAAAGGAATTAGCCCTGTCTTACATGCTTGCAAAAATACTGCCAGGTACACACTTGCAATTTTAGCTCAAATGCCTTTGAAAAATCATAGGTCAATTTTGAAAACTACCCATGATTGCTGTAAGCTACATAAATACTTTTCTTCTAGTGATGTCTTGCTGTGGTTTTGAATTAATCATTCCGACACCATTCTCACTAGTGCTCCCCTGTCAGTTAGCCCTGAAAACTGTGTGGCACAACTTGCTGAAAAGTACAAAACACTTTGATGACAATCTTCAGAAAGTCTGGCCATAGATACAATGGCTTCACTAACTATTCCACACTAACACACTCTAAAGAAGTGTGGGAATCTTTATCAATTTGCCCCAGAAATCTAAATAACAGTTTCTTCCTCTGGAAACCAGACCAACTAAACCAGGCTGACCCCAAAGGAACTGCCTGCATATTAATTGGCCCAAATTTGTAAGGTGCCTTGAGATAAAAGGTGTTATGAGGACTCTGGGAATGGAGCCAGAACATTTCTCTGTGGTGTAGCCCTGAGTAATTCTGTGCAGGTCTATCACAGGAATGGTTTTTCTATTCTCCTAAATCTGCTCGCTATGTGTGTTGCTCCATTTCATCTTAGCTGTTAGAAAACAACTAGCTCAAAGCCTTGAGTCAGCAATAAATCAACTTTTTTAAACAAAAAAACATAGCACACCCAGTAGATCAACTGACCTTTAGCCCTGAACATAAAACTGAGAAGTACATTACTGTTTGTTTTGTGATGCACCAAGCAACTGTCTGCTCCTTTGCATCCTCATGTGGTGCTCCTGGTATTAATCTCGGCTACACTATCACAATGCCATGATGATTCAGGCTCTGAATAACCTTTAGGTTTCTTCTCCTGGAGCATGTAAATAGGTTAAGCTCACAGTTGCTAATTTTATAGTATTTCAAAAGATTATTATATATTTATGCATTATTTATTGCACAAATCTAGCGTGATATATTATTTACAGCAGTATTAAGAGTATTTATTATTTATTATGTTCCTATATTAATATATATTATTTCAAGCAAGAATTTTTGCATGTTGTTTGTTGAATTCAGTTACTGGAGTTAGTATTCTGCGGAGTAGACAGTACTGTCCTGTAGGCTAAGACTGCTGAAATCTAATTACCTTGGCCAAGAAATGCTATTCACTTTTTCCTGAGCAATATTTTGTAACTTGGGGATGGACTGTGGTCAGCTCTGTCTGGGTATAAATGACCATGAAGAGGGATGCAAGGTATCTGCTCCCCTCCTCTACGTGGTGTGCTAATGCAGAGTCCCATACACCCAATTTCTTTTCCTCTGCCTGTGAACCTGGGCGGACCCACAGACTGCTGCAGCTGCTACAGACATCCAGTGAGTTGTGGATACAGCTGTCCTCTTTGTTTTACTCCCTTTGAGGGAAACCAGAATCGTTGTAAATAGAAAATTGTACAAGCCTCAGCTGATGCAGACACTGCCTGGTTAGGGAGGTGATTTTTTGAAATGGCATTGGTATTGCAGCAAAAGCTCTAGATTAGAGTTAATAGACCTTCACAAAAAGGCCTTGCTGAAATAAAGTATTTTTGCTGGGGAATAGAGCTATACAACAAAGACATGTCCAGTCCTCTGTGGTTTAATCTCAGCAGCTGACCTCTTGTCTTGGAAGAACAGAGCCTGAGTGGCCTGTCTCTGAGAAGAGCTACTCTTGGGAAAATCAGAAAAAAATGTTGAAATTGAAAAGAGCTGGAAGGCACCTTGTAGTAGAAATAGGAATCCAGCTTGAATACAAGTTTTAAAACAGTGGAGACCACAGCCCCATCCCTCCTCAGGAGTGCTGCCAAGCTTCTACCTTAAAGCATGGGGTGGGGGCTTCTTCAAGATTGTTCAGCTTTGAGTGGTCTTCAAGACCCACCTTCCTTTCCCCCACGTCAAATGTACCGCCAGGCCACCTCTACATGTCTAGAGCCATGTCCAGTGGTCTGATTTGCTTACTTGTAGTTGGGTTTATTCAATAAATACCTGCCCTGCAGTAGGCCTCTTTCTTCCAGCTCCACCAGCCTTGGACCTAACTTCTCCAGGCTGGCATGCTTTACTTGCACCATCTTCCGTGACTTGTCATTGCAAGACAACCTCGAGTTCACTCAGACATTTTCCACTAAATGGTGGCTGTTTGCCATGCAGCCCTTACTTCTATTAGGACACGAAGACATCTAAATCTTAAAGACAGTAGGTTAGGAGAGTCTTAGCCTAACTAATCTTTAATGGGAACACCGTCCCAGGCAGGTTCGAGATATTGTTTGAGGCTTCAAGGACTTTTGTGATCTAAGATATTTGGTTGTCACTGTGTCAAACCTTTCTGAATCACTCAGCTCCCTTTATATCTGTGGGGTGTGCTATTCGTGTCCTGATTTTTCCAGTCACTCTGTCTTTTTATCTTTGGTCCCCCATATTCTCTTCAGCTGACTCTCTGAACCAAGGCCTCTCCAGCTTGACTTCCCTCTTCTGGTTTTCCCAGCTTGCCTCACTATTCTCCCTCCTTTGCTTTTTCTGTCTGCACTGAAAACACTAAAACTGTCTCATTCCATCTCTGTTGACAAAACTGTTGTGCACACTCTTTGATCTTCACACTTATCCTGGCTCATTCCTACTAGCAGTGGTGGAAAAACAGCTGTTTATCTCAATTAAATTTTGATTGGCAATTAGCATCTACCTGTCACTATTATTCAGTTTTCTCCAGTGTCTCCTTCAGCTACTTTCTATGCTATTTTTTCACCTGGTTTCCATGAGAACCATCTCAGTATATCTCTATCCTGCCAGACCTATATTTGGTTCCTGTCAGGAAGGAACAAAAAATTTACTCTCAGGCAATATTTGAAGCTTCAGCTGTTCCAGCAGCACTTAGAATATGGTGAGATGGTGAGAGTCACCTCATCAAAATGTATCCAGGACACTCCACGTGTTCATATCCTGCTGTACCATAAAAAATGGAAGTCTATCCCAAAGAACACTGTTGCTGTACACCCAGCTTCAGGTGACAAAAGCCTGACTGATGTGCCTCAAATCTCCAACTGCAGCAGGGAACAAGAACAAAGAGGATGCCCTGGTATCCTTTCCCTTGAGAAAACAAGTTAACTTCCTTTCAAATCTCACCAAACAGCCTGTGTGATGGGCAGCTGGACTTTAGATGTGATCCCTTCCTTCTGTTTTGTTGACTAGCCTTGTGAGAGCTCCTTTGGGAAGTTCACTGAGTCATTCACTTGCAGTTTCACTGAGAGAATGAGAGGGGACAGATGGGGCTGCTCTCCTCCAATGGGACATGTAGCTCCCTGGCATAGAGAAGCAAAGGACCAAGCTTTGCAGAGGTCCCAGCTGAGTCAGCCAGGTGACTGGCAGCCCCTTATGTCATCCCCTTAGGGCAGGACATGAACCCCCATGAGTGGCAATAAAGCACAACACAGGGATCTCTCAGTGCCCTCAAGGCAAAGAAACTGCAACAAATTAATGATGCAATTTGTGTGGAAGACATTGCTGAA
>WEZZ01011834.1:0-43086 GCA_013400585.1 Chloropsis cyanopogon | reverse complement strand
AAAAAAAAAAAAAAAAAAAAGTCAAAACTTGTTCACATGTCCCATTAAACTAGTTTCTGCTTTAATTTGTGTGATGCTGAGACAATGCCAATAAAACAAGCATGATTTAATCATCTCTGACTGTTCTGATCTGACAAGCATCTTCATTTGGAGAATGATTTCTTGGCTATCCATAGAATATTCATGGACTCTACAGGATATTCAGCTCTCCCTCTATACTTGCCAAAGATTTCTGCTGGAATTATAGGTCTTGTTGCCTGACGTGTAGAAGAATAACATTAGCCATTCCAAATACATTATTATATATTTTCAAAAATGTTTCTCCAAACTTTTGCAGACTGTTTGTTGTTTCTTCAACAACGGGAGGAAGACTCCCTCTCTCCAAGGGATGGCTGCTAAGGAGCCGTATGTGGGACACAGCTCTAAATATTCCTCTTGTGTAGACCGCTCACTCCAAACCCAAAGGCATTTGTGGTTGACAAATTTAAATTTTGCACCTCTCTCTAAAAGCAGAAAACCACATGAATGCCAGTGGTGCCAATCAGTACTTTTCTGCTATTCTGTTGCTTGCATGCATTTTATGACCTGCTATGTATGTTTTCAAATATCCTTTGAGCCTGCTTACACAAGAAATGCTAATTGAGGGGAAAGATAATCACTCCAGTTTAAAGAAGTATTTGCAAATGTGGAACACCACTTTTGCCTGCATTTGGGAACTGGGTGGCAAAATATGATCACTTTATATTTGACTGTTATAGTGTAATTAAAATAATTTATTTTGACTTCTCATGATTCTTTCTAATCATTGAGAGGTTCATAGAATTTCAGAGTGGTTTGGGTTGGAAGGGATATTAAAGATCATCTAATTCCAGCTACCTTACTATGAGCAGGGATACCTTCTACTAGATGAGGTTTCTCGAAGATGCATCCAACACGGCCTTTAATACTTCAGGGACGGTGTGTCCACACCTCTGGTCAACTGTTCCCACGTGTCACCACCTTCACAGTAAAAAAATCCTTCCTAACATCTAATCTAAATCTGTCTTCTTTTAGTGTAAAGCCCTACCCCTTGTCCTATCACTATCTACCCACTTAAAAAGTCACTCTGCCCATTTTTTACAAGCCCCCTTCAAGTACTGGAAGGCTGCAGAGGTCTTCATGTGTGGAAAGCAGCCTTCTCTTCTTCCTGTAGAACAACCCCAACTTTTTCAGTGTGACTTCACAGGAGAGGTGTCCAGCTCTCTGATCATTTTTGTGGCATCCTCTGGACCTGCTTCAACAGATGACTGTCCTCCCTGTGCTGGGGCCCCAGAGCTGATGCAGCACTGCAGGTGGGGTCTCAGCAGAGCAGAGCAGAGGGGCAGAATCCCCTCCCTGGCCCTGCTGCCCACAGGGCTTTGGATGCAGCCCAGGACACGTGTGGCTCTCTGGGCTATGAGTACCATGGCTGGGTCATGTCCAGCCTCTCAGCCACTGGTACCCGCAGGTGCTTCTTAGCAGGACTGCTCCTAATGAGGGGCTGTAACACCTCAACTCTGGAGGGGCAGAAACAAGAAAGGAGAAACACTCCTGTAAGGTGAGGGCGAGAACAGCCTCCCTCCCACAGGCCTCTGTGGGCATACGTTAATATTTTAAGTTCTATTGGTTTACTCAGTTAACATTACCCTTGTTCAATCCCCTTTACCATATTTGTATCCCCCCCATAGAATGCTCTCCCCTCTCTTGATCCCTATTGGCCTCAGTTTGCCACAGTGTTCCACTCCTGTTATCCCATTGGTTTTCCTAGTTTGCTGCCCCTACCCTGCACCACTTTTCCCTGTTCCCATTGTCCCTTGACTCTCAGATCCATCCCTTTCTCCCCGTATTTAACCTTGTGCCCTCCACCCTGTTGTGTCTTTGTCCCTGGACCTATTTTGTGCCAATAAATGGTTTTCAGTTCTCCAAACAAAGACATGTCCCTCAGCTCCTTCAGAAGCTCTTTTAGCAAGTGTGCTCCAAGCCCCGAAAGCACAGGTCACTCTCTGGGACTATTGAAGCACAGCTTCAGCTGTACTCATGTCTGGTATTGCCTCAACCCAGGGGTAGAACCCTCCCCTTGGCCTTGAACTTTATGAGTTTCTTGTGGTCACGCTTCTCAAGCTTGTCCTGGTATCCCTGGATGGCATCCCATCTTTCTGTAGAGTCACCTGCCCTGCTCAGTTTCCTGTCACTGCAACTGTACTGAGGTGCACTCGGTCCCACTGCCTCTGTCACTGATAAAGATACTGAAGGGCATCAGTCCCAAGAGAGCCCTGAGGGACACCACTCATCACTGGCCTCCACCTGGACATAGAGCCATTGACTGCAAATCCCTGGCTGCATCCATCCAGCCAACTCCTTATCCACTGAACAGTCCACCCTTCAGCTCCATGTCTCTCCAGTTTTGACATAAGGATGTCTTGTGGGACGATGTTGAAGGCCTTACAGAAGTCCGGGTGTTTGACATCACTTGGTCTTGCCCGGTTGACCTCGCACGCTGCTAGCTGCTGCAATGTCTGCTGTGGCACTGATGGTTTTTGGATGGAACTGAGTCAACATTTTTTGTTGACAGATTTTATAGCATCAAAGCTAGTTGATTCTCTCTAACATGCTTGCATCAAAACAACTGCATGAGGTATGTGGATGGTGTTGTTGCTGGGACCCACAACTCAGCTGGCAAGGCCTGGACTGAGAGAGGAGTGGGCTGTGCTGTGGCACACCACAGCTGTGCCTCTGAAGCAGCTCCAGGCTTGAGAAGCCCTGACTCAATCCCATCCAGCTGAGCGTCAGGTGTAAAAGTGGTTTCAATGTTTTGTTGTTGTTGTTTTTATTATTTTTTTGTCTTTTTTTTTTTTCTGTTGAGAACTAGGTCCTAGCACTAGGCTTACTATTACAAGATCAGGCTATTAGAGTGCAAATAAAACCAACTATTTTATACAGAATTTTATTGGGAAAACATACTTTTTCTCTGTCATATCACTCCAAAGAACTTGAATTCAAAAAATAGAGCTTTTGCCCAAAACTTGATGTGTCAGTTCTCTTTTAACTGGGTGATATTATTATAGATAAAAGGATAAAGGATCAAAAGATTACTGTCTATTGTTTTGAAATATTTATTTGAAATGAAAGGACGTTTGTCACTTGCATATGGACATATGAACAAGCAGCCTCCTATTCACAAACCATGTGTCATGCTTGATTTTCTCAGCAGTTATGGAAGGTAAATTTACTAGGTCTTGGTTTTCCCTGTGTTTCATCCACTGAAGACAATGGAAAAGGCTTCCATTAATTTCATGGAAACATGATCTGGCCCCTAGTGACTCTACTTTTCTCTTTCTCCACATTTTCCTTTTGAAAAATGATACATCCTGAAAAATACCATATTGACCAAGGCTGGAGAAAGGTGCAAAAATAGACATAATTATTACTTTTCTGTAAATACGACTGTACACAGGTCTGAAAATTATAGTTCCTATCATTATAACACATCCAAAGAATTTTTTTAAAAAGTGTTATTTTCAATTTCTGTTCTTGTCAATAATTTAACAGTATAAGAAGATGTTGTAAAAGTAGTTTTCTTCATTGTCTCTGTTTTGCCACAGTGAAGTAGTTCCCAGTTTGGGTGTTTTTTCTCCTAACTTTGAGTAACAAAAAGGGAAACATGTCCTCTGATTATGCAAATTTACCATGGAATTAGCCGTAGGAATTTATAGCTGAAAATACCAAAACCCATCACTTAGGGGTTATGTAACAGAGGAAGAGGAGGGATTAGAGAACATCCCCCAGAAACCCACTCCCTGAATTTCTTTCCTGTTCTTCTGTGTCAGCCTGGAGAGGCTGGCAGAGGAAAGAAAAATGTCCTGTTTAGTCAATGTTGTGTTCAGCTGACTCTGCATTTGCTGCTAAAGATCATTTCAAATAAGGGTATTTGACCTGAAAAGGAATCTGATGGTAAAACCCCCTTTTTTCCATAATGTGTACATGTGTCCAAGTAGCCAACTGTGGCTGATATTGCACCATGCCTTGGGGTTGGCTGCCAAGCTGCAGCACTAACCAAATCTCTGCATGGTCTCCACAGGGTTTTACCTAGTACTTTCTGTGTAAAATTTTACTGTTTCTGGGAAAATTTCATGACCTATGCTGCTATCAGCTACTCTAAGGACTTAAAGAGCCCAGTCGCCTGTCTCAAACACAGTTAAAGCCACAGGAGGACTTTGCCATCAGATAGGCAGAGAATGGAGTGAAAGGCCATGTTTTTAAGGAATAGGGTCCTTTTTTATCTGTTGCCAAAGCTCTCTCTTTCTGTCTCCTCTCTACTCTCTCTTTCTTGTATTCCTAGCTTTTCCCTCCTCCCATCCTGCACTCCATAACCTTCCATCTGTCCCCAAAGGTGCCATCCACCATTTAATTTAGAAGTTAGTAGCTTTGCATTTGTGTGCTGGGTCATAGCTTAAGTCTGACTCAGGCCCTCCCAGACAGTTGACCATGGAGTGTTGGAACATTTCTTCTCTCCATGCCAGCAGTCCACACAAACACACAAATATACCCACCAAAACTCAGGATTTAGGCTCCCATTTTCTTTGAACTTTCAGCTGCTTTCACTGCATGAAATTGTCAGTTTCACTACATGCTTTCACTGCTCAGCGTCAGGTTGCAAGCTTTCTTTTGTCATGCCACCAGTGTTAATGCATCAGTTGACAATGTGAAAACCAACTTCTTAAACCCAGATATTCTAATCTTGTGTTGCAGTGACTCAGGAAAAGCCTCATTCCATCAGATTGGCTACCTGATGCTGTAGCAGAAATGACATCTCTTTCCTCTACTTGTTTTCATCCTATTCTCATTCACTGTTCAGATAGAAAAATCCTCTCTGCCTGTCCTTTGACTTCCAACTTTTCTCTGCCAATGTGTGTTGACTGCTGGCTCCATTGAGCATCAGCCAACATGCAGGCTGTCAGGTGAGGGCACGTCCTTCCTCTGCAGCACACTGCCCAGGCAATCCACCACTGAGTCCTATGTGGCTTGGGCAGAGCAGCTCTGGAGTAAAAGACTTCACTGGAGGGTTTGTGGCACACCCATGGCTATGGGGAAGCAAGTGCTTGGATGGCAATGCCAGGGTTTAGGATAAAGGGTGATGCCACCCCACCTCTGCAGCCCCATGACATGTAGCACCTGTCCTGCATCACAAGCATGTGGTGACCTCCTGTGAGGCACTAAGCAGAAATGCAGCAGAAATTGTGCACTACATCCTGCAAAAAACACAGCCAGCAATGAAACTACACACAGGCTGGAGAGGCTCTCACTGGATGGCAAAAGACAGAAAGTGTGTAACTATAATGCTACTTTGGACATCAAAATAAAAGCAGGTTCTGACAATGACAGTTATGTCATGTCCTGACTGGTAAAAGAAATCACGTTGGTAATACACAGAAAGAAAGAAATGGACCCACAAGAAAGAAATTAGAATACTCAAAAGTCTGGCTTTCATACATTTCATCAGTATAGACAAATATGTAAGACAACAGTTTTCATCCCATGCCAGATAGAGGGAAAATTATTTTGAGAGGGCCATACTGTTACTGGGGGCCAGTCTAGTATGTACCATGCTTCACCTGAGGGACATGTAAAAACTTCTGTGATAAATACAGAAAAAAATTTCAAAATTTCTAATAAAACTTTAAAAGCCATTTAAATATTAAGTTAATGGATACCATTTTCCTTTCAGTTGTGAACATTTGCATCAATGGCATTGCATAGATGTAGAGAGAAATCATTTGAGCGGGGCAGGGGGATAGTTATCTTATAATGGTATGGAAGCAAAATTAGTTAGATCACAAAATCATGGGAAAACAAGCTATATTGTGGATAAGTTGGGTCAGTTCCAGATTAAAGCTAATGGGAGTTTTTTTCAACCATCCAGCTGGTGTCTCACCTAAATGATTGCTGTCCTTTGCCACATCAGAAAAGCTCGTGACTTACATCCATTTTGATTCTTAATCTCATATATATTCTTTAATTGCTGGCTTCATAATTCATAAATAATTGCTAATATGAAAGTATTTAATGCAATATTTTAAAATGTTCCAACTTGTACAAACTTTATACAAATCATTTCACACACTGCACAGAGAAAATAGAAGCTCAATGACTATAATACCCCAAGGGAATCTGTGGCCATAAAAAATTCCTAAATTTTTTCTTGGAGTGGGTAATCCAAAACAACTAAGTTGTGAGGGAACACTATTGCACTGACTATGAAATTACAAGTATGCATTAGAAATTTCCATTATTTGCAAATAAAACTTTGAAATGGCTGTCTAAAAGCTATTTACATGGCCAAAGAAATACAGCCCCAAATTTCTCCAGTCTGGTATTTGTAATTTAGTGGTAAAATCACAGGAATTTCTTCCTTGCAATAGTTCCGTGAGAGTATAGAAAATAAGCATATTGTTGCAGGGTGAACCCAGTAATTTGAAAAATAATAATAAGTTACTTGAAATACAGGGGAAAAAAATCCCGTTTCTTAGCAAACATTTAATTTCAGACAAAAAGCTGATTTATCATTTAGATTTAATAATATTTTTTCCTTTATGTTTAAAATGTGAGAATTGTTCTGGATTTTTGTTCTTTGAATTTCCCACATATGCTTAGTAAAAAAAAAAAATTTAGAAAATTTAAATTAACACACCTGAAATAGTATTATTTAGAAATCAATATAGATGTAAATGTCACTGTGGTATGTAAATATAAATGAGTAATCATATAGGATTGGCTCCAGGTGAACCAGAAACAGAGGATACCATCACACAATTAATGCAGTACAGCAATGATATGGCTCCAAGAATCATGCAAGAAATACAGAAGAAATGAGAGCAATCATGGCTGTGCTCACCTTTTTGCCTGCTGGGATTTCTGTGGTGCTGATAAGTTGTGAGAGCCTAAAGGGACCATAACAGAATGGAATTTGCAACAACACAGTTGGCTAAGGGACGTGTTTGGAATAACCAATCTACAAAATGTTTCTTTCTCAGGTGTGCAGAGCCACATCAGAGCAGGAAATGCTGAGGAGCTATATGGGGTGCATGGGAACATCTAGAACCTGCAGCAAACTGGGCCAGAGCTCTTTTTTTTCTCTTTCCTCTCATCTTCATGTCTGTTGTGCAGGACACTACTTCAGTAGTTCTGCATCTTATCCCAGCAAAAGCCAGGAAAGATTCAGGGATTAACTTCTGAATAATGCACACTTTGGTAGGAGTCAAGTTAGACCTAAATGTAAAGAAGCAGGAAAACACACAGCAATGATTTCTCCCGTTTCTACAAAGCTTGGGGAACTCAGGGCTGAGCTGAGCTCTCTCAGTTTTCACTCCCACTTTGGAGCTGGGAGGAATCTCTCCTCAGCTGGCCTTCTCTCCCTGGACAATTACAGCCTGATCAAAACTTCAATGTAAGGCCTGTGAAAAGGTGTTCAGGGTCTGTTATAAAAAGTGTAGTATGTTCTACTCTTCATGAGTAGAAATGTGAAACAGAAATTACATTAGTTTGGGTGATAGCAGCCACTGTGCTGAAAATGTGTTGTAGGTTCCTATAAAGGAAACAAAGCCAATGGAAAAAGCCTAAACCCATTACAGGAGAAGACCTTTCCCACATGGACCTTACACCACTATTATGGCAGTGGTACTTGTTCACTTTCAGGACTTTTTCTTTCATTCTTGGAACTCCTTCCAAGCATCTTTTGTATTCATGCACCAAATATTGATAAAAAAGAATCATGGTAGTCTACTTAGTGTGTTAGAAGAATTTTAAGAAATATTTTTTGTTATACACAATTTACCTGTGTGAATATAAGAACATTACTCTGGCTATGATATTTTGGATAAATAAGTGCCAATGTTTTTATTTTTTTGAAAAATATTTACTCTGATTCTTTGCTAAATTTTGTGCTAGTTAAGAGAAATATTACTCCAGAAGAAAAATCTTCCTTATACTTAAAGCACAAGCATAGTTGAAGGGCTGTTCCTGATTATAGATTAGAATACTTAATAGTGGTGTTGTATCTCAGTATTCTGAGCAAAATTCTGAGAGCTTAACAACTTTGAAGTTTCATCTTTTGTAAGTAGCCAGAATACTTTCATGGTCCTTGATTAGTTACCCCAAAAATCCTCAGGCCCCCAGTACAACTGTGCTGCACCTGTTTAAGTTTGGCCACATTTTACCCAGGATAGCACATTTAGAGGAAAACATGTATGTTATTTTCGTAAGTGGTTCTCCCCTTAGTCAGCAGACTAGTCTGACACTCTTGTCAACAATGTGATTTCTAAATCTGGTGCAAGAGAGGCAGTAGGAACGCATGTGAGAGTCAGAGAAGGCAAGAGGGACCACCTCCTTCACTTACTGTGTGCATTTAAAACACCAGAACTCTTTCAAGGTATCCTAATCTCCTGCTTCTAGGCTTGCCACATTTGTTGGGAATAATAATAGCTTTATTTTATTCATCTGTGTAAAAGTCACACTAACTCAAGTAAATTCGTGTAAAATTGAAACATAATATTTTATTTCCAATGTCCAAAACAGTAAGCATGTATTAAAAAAGGTGATGCCACGGAAATGAAGTAAAACTACCCCTGGTTTGCATACTTCCAAGGTAAAAGTTGAGAGATCTCCCTATCTCCCTAAATCCAACTATTTGGGATATAGTGGATGATTCTCTTGTTGACAGTTCCTAGACAACCTTAGAAGACTGGAAAAATGTGATTCACCATCTGCATTTTACTATTGGCTCTCTTTATTCTTTAATTTAATATCTGTTTGTATGTTAGCAGTGCAGCACAAACAGCTTGACAGAGTGAGCTCATTCCACTCATTACTGGTTTTGGATTGAACCTAGATATGATGGTGGCCCATAGTTCAGTGCAATAATAAGTTTAGGGTGATTGAGTTAGAGCAGAAGAGAAATGGCAGAACCGGGGCAGCTCTGGGTCTGTCAGGCTGTGTGGGTAACTCAAACATGACCTTTTTAATTAGGCAGACTTTTCTCTGCAGGTCACCTGCACACTGGCACTGAAGGCAAGGTGAAGTGGAGTGCTGGTGAGGTTTGGGAAGCTGACTCAGCGGCCCTGTAATGCCTGCACACCAGACTCTGCTAATCTGTCCCTCTAGGTGACAGCAACTAAGCAGTGATGCTGCTAAAAGTCTCTGTGTGAGGCTTGAGAGAGCCCAACCCCTGCAGCCGTGCCCTTCCAGCATTTCACTGGCATTGCTTCTGTTTCCAGTGGCTCTCACTTCACCCCTCTGTAAGAATGTGAGAGCTAATGCTCAGTGACAGCATCTGGCCAGAAATATGGGACTCATGAACCTCACTGAAACTGTTTTATAGAAACCAGTGGGGCAGGTAAACAGTCAGCCACTCCAAAACTTCCTTATGGTCTGTGTGTGGGACTTGCTGCTCCACAACTAATCCCACACCATGAAGCAAGTTGGATTAAATGATATGAACCCTGTAAGGCAATCCAAAAATCCATAAAATAACAATCTCATCTTAGTAAGATGGTGGGCTACATTTTGCGTTTTATTTAGTACAATGCAAGTCCTTAATTCATGGGGAGTCATATGTCACATCTCTTACTGTGCCTGTTGCAGATAAGGAGAACGTGAGACGAAAACTTCCCTGTTTAAGGCACCCTTTAACCAGAGGAAAGAAGTATTGGGCCAAAAGCCAGAATTTCTAAGAGTATCTCTTCCAAAGATTGTTGCTAATATTTCCACGAGGCACCATAGTCATTACTGAGCTAGGCTTTTCATCCTTCTGCCAGGGAAGAGAACTCCAGTCTCCAAAGTGACATATCTAAGTCAGTTCCCTCTGCATGCCAAATTGAAATTCCCAATTACACAATCTGCAACTCTAAATCTAATCACCAGACTGAGAGTAACCAAGACATCCTGACACACAGCACTACTATTGTCGTCCCTACAGCTGATTATCTCTAGGATGCAGCATATGTTCTGTCTGTCTCTCAGGACTGCTCTGTGTGCAGCATAAACACCTAGGTGCTCCTCCATGGGGTATCTCGGGTGTTCCTGGAAGCTCTGAGACCATTACTCTCATTGGATGGGCCTTGGAAATTAAGCTATTGCTATTTTTCTCCAGAGGAACAGTCCATAACTTGAAGTAAAACGTGATCATGTCTGTATTTTAGACCAAGAACTTTGCTCAGACAGAGTGTTACACCGGTGTTTGCACTCAAACCTCTGCACCCTGTCATATCTGCAGCCAGCAGCACTCACTGGATGCTCACCAGCTTCCCCTACGTCTTCTGAGGAGAAGGGATGCTAAGCCAGGAGCAGTGCCAAGCCCTTTTGCTGACCCTGGGGTCACAGAAGTGTCACTGTTCTTTATCTGCTACCAACGTCTACTTAAAGTTGAAGATAAAATTTAGAGCAGTAACTGTGGTGAAAATTTCACAAATACATGAGTTAGCTTCTCAGACACAACAATATGGAGCTGCAGGAAGATTAGCAGACCTCTCTTCTGATCAGGAAACATAGCAGGCAACTGCTGGTTTGGTCCTGAGCACCATTAATGCACTAACAGAGGGTCCTGAAATTAACTATCTCCAAATCCTCAGTGACAGAGCAGTCCAGTTTAAGTAGGGAGTATCAGCTGAGATGCTCAGATTTGGCGAGAAATTTCTTTTCTTTCACAGACCTAGAATAAATACAACTTTACAATGTAGACATAAATCTAACTTTAATGAAAATTTTGTGCATTAATTCCTTTCATGCACAGTCCTTGTCATTAATACCTTCCATTGGCAAACAAATTTATTAGAATGGAATCTTGCCAGCTGAAGGAAGTATTTGGCTTGTCTTGGTGTTGCCAAACAGTTTTATTTGTAATTTTCAAGGACATTTGAACAAAAAAGGAGTAGATCTCCACAAGTTAAATTTAGTTTTATAGTCAGTGTCCCTGCTTGCAATCTAACACTGCACTCATTAGTTTCACTGTCTGTAATTAAAAATTGCAGGGAATATGCACAGAATATTCCTAGCTTTCATTGATGAGTTCTGAACACTGATCAGTTAAAGGTTCACAGAACTGGCTTTTCCTGTGCTTTGTTTTGCCTAATGTCACATTTTGTCTGAAAACCCTTTTTAGCTTAACACACACATTGGTGTTCATAACAGCTATACTGGCATAGAAAAGATGCATAAAGGTAGCATTTCAGGGTCCTGTGTCTCTACCTGAGAGTTCAGTGTTGCTTCAGGGTTAATTTTGTTGTGTCCAGCAAAAACAGGAGAGCTCAGAGGGGGTGTGTGAATGAGACACAGTTGAGAGTTCAGAGCTGGGGACAAGGAGGCTGAAAGTGGGTGGTGGTGGAGGTGAACAGATAGAGGCAGGCATTGCCAGTAGAGGCTCTTCAGCACACATTGACCATTTACCAGCTGTTAGACACGTGCTGGGGTATGCCATGTTTGTCTCTTGCTTTGAACAACTTCTGTTACTCCTGTACAAACAACTTTGTACCTGTCCTGACTACGAGATGTCCCAGACGGGTGGGATGACAGCTGTGATTTAGTTTGAGCTGCAGTAGCCAGACTTTAACTGGTCCAGGAACAAGGTGCAAGAGCAGATGCATGGACCACGTTTAATTCTCCTCTCCTTGGGTAATTCAACCATCATGGTCCTAGAAAAGGGCCCTGCTGTGGTAGATTGCATCCCATTTCCTAAAGTTTAACCAGGTGACTGCAGAAGTGGTGAAAGAAGGCTCCAAATGCCTGATTCATGAAGTACTGCATATGGTGCCCTGCTGGTGAATTGGCTGAGCACCTCTGATGGAGAGCAAACAAACAAACCAAAGGTAACTGGACACTGGACCTGGGAGAAAAGAGTTTGGTTTGCATGTTTAACCAATTATCTCCCTATGTTGTTCCACTGGCAGTAAGCTGTGTGAGAGAAATCCTGTCAGGGTCCTCAGATGGACTGCTGAGGCAAAGGGTTCACGTGTGAAAAGCTTCAGCAGCTGAGACAAATGTTGATCTCCATACTCACAGGCAAACTGCTCAGAGGACAGGAGGTTGGTCTGGTCCTGACACAAAGCACACACTGCCTCGCTGGGGGCTCTGCATGTGGCTGTAGGCCCAGGATATGCACACACCCACATGCATACACATATCAAACACAGTTACACAGCAAAGCTTAATAAGCTTTCCACATCTTCTCTTGAAAGCAATTGCGTTTTTAAAAAGAAATTACCATTTCTTTATGGAAAAAATGCCAAAGGTTTCTTGTGTCAAGCCCTAGGTTTCCATGTAAGTTCAAGGTAATGATGTCTGCCAGCTGTGTAGTTGCACTATCTACAGAGGAACATTGAAGATCTATGTTAGTTTGGGACTCACAAAAAGTAATTCATTATGCATAATGGTGATGTTGGCAGTGCATGCCAAATGGTTAAATCTAATGTAGCATACAGTTTCATTAAGGCACAACAAAATTAATCTATCCCTTCCCACCAGGAGGTTTAAACAAAAGCAATGGGGAAGGAGATGCATGGAAAAAACAGCAATTCATTAATGAAATTAAGACATGTAAAATAATTAAGCTTATAACAATAGATTAGAGGACTAAATTAACCCTTTTATTTTTTGTCCAATGTGCACAAGTCATAACCCTAGCATTGGGTGTTATGTAAATGAAACTTTAATTGTCTTCCAATTTTCTTCCAGGGAGGAGATGGACAAGAAGATCAAAATGAAGCCACTAATTCCTTTGAATAACTTTATTCTAGTTTGCAGAAATTGCCCATGGTGACTATTTGCATTCACAGCCACACTTTGGATCTCCAGTGGGAAATCACAAATGAATGAGTTAACTCAAAGAATAAAAGAGAAACAGTTGCCACTAAACTGGTGTACAATAATTTGTGTAATTAATAATATTGAAACTAAGGGACCAACCTAAATTAATGGAGGCATAGAGCTTTCTCTTTCTTTATTAGATATGGTAGTTAGAGGACACAATTTTCTTTCCTGTGTAAGTCCGGTATCCCCAGTAACACAGATGTGTATTTTAAACCACTCTGTGCCTTAACAGATGCTGCTTACTTTAAGGTATAAAGGAAAGATAAAAGTTTGAAAATACACTACACTCTTTCAGGATAAAAAATAACCGAGATGCATAGATCTTTGAATAAATCAAGTAACCAAGATATCTCCTGGCCTTCTGTACTTTAATTTTTTAAAATTTAGCTGAACACAACAGGACTTCCTCTCAATTTTCTGCTTACAACTCTCAGCTCCATTCTGGAGGAAAGAAACTCTAAGCACCCAGCAGTGTTTAGGGGATGAGGTGAATTCAGGGCACAGGGGAGTTTTGGGAGAACCTCTGGAATGACTGCAACCCTGAGGAGCACAGGACTCCCACCCCTAGGGCTCACTTCAGCTCCACCCATGTGGACCAGGAGTGTAGTCTGCCTATAGCATTGCCTGGATGTGAGCAATGAGTCATGGATGTCACGTGCTAGCCTTGTGTCCCACTGAGTACCCAAAGCTGGAGCACTGGAATGTTTTGAAATTCGCGTGAGAATCTACAGGACTATCAAGTATATAACACAGCATCAAAAGCCTCAATTCACACACTGAGAACCTGACACTTCCCTTTCCAAAATGACTCTGCCAGCATCTAGGATGGGAGACAAGGCTGGCAGACAGCAGGAACATCACAAGAGGTACTCTTGAAGGCAACATGAACCTAGGACCCCAAGGGAAACGTGTCATGCCAAACTTGGCAGCAAGTCCGTATCCCGAAATGGAATCAGGATTCATAAGGCCTCAGGCAAGCAGCTGCAACTGCAGGACAGGTGACTGCACCCAGCATCCCACCACAGCAGAGCCCATGCAGTAGTGCATGGCATACCTGAATTCAGGTAGACAAGTACCCAAAATGAAGCACTACCAATGTCTTTTTTAAAGTATTACTGTTACTGGTAGCTGAAGAAGGAAGGTGTGGAGAGCTATTTAAGCAGCTTTGGTCTGAGCTAGCTGAAGCTCATTATCTTGTTCAGGAGACCCTCATGCTCTGTTCTGATGGTGCCTGTTCCCAATGCTCAACCTGTGGCTTCAAGGAATTTTTGCACAGGGAAATGGCACAAAGACAGGGAAAAACAATGGTCTTGGTCCAGACTGGGGCAAGCTCAAATCTTCTCTTTGAATTGTTTGCTCCACTCCAGGATTTCTGTTCTATTTTCTACAAGCACAAACATTTTAGGGCACTGATTCTCCTCAATCTAGTGTCCTTGTACCTTCACTGACTTCAAAGGAAACATATAACTTTAAGTGCCTAGATTCTGATGTCTGAGATAGGAGGCAAGGACACACTGATTTTGTTATGGCAGTGTTATCTTGGAAGGCAGTGCCACACCTCCTCTGAGTGCAGTACAACAGGTATTGTCATTGTTTAATGCATCTCAGTTAAAGTGGTGCATCTCTCTCTCTGTCCTGTCCATCCTCTTATCAAGCTATCTAAATGAGGAACACCCATACAGTTGATGAATTGGCTTTGGTGATACTGCTTCAGAGTTAGCTGACAAGAGTTAAAATGAATGGACTCCAGTGTAATTCCTTAGGTATTACATTAGGGCCATGTTTCGTGGGGTTGGTTGTCGGCGACAGGGATGACACACACACACTTCAGAGCTTCACGCCACAAACAGCCTGTTTTATTGTCCAAAACTAGTATATATAGGGAATTTGAAACACTCCAGTCTCAAATGCTTATTGGTCCTATCCCCACACAGCCCAGCTTCTGACCAGTGAGATGTCTGCAGCTCAGGATGGATAGGTGAAGTCCCTGTGTAGATTTAAATCCAACCTATCCTTGCCACTCAGGGACTGTAAGGCTACTCATGGGTACTCACTTTGTTCATTGTAATTGATTAAGCAGATATTTTAAAGATAAATGTGAAAACAATATTTTTGTTTTATATTTGTTGAGTGATGGTGGCATGTCACTAAACTGGATCTGTGCCCTCTGCATAACTAATTAATCTAATGGGCACTCCAAAGCTGGTGACTGGAAAATTAAGAATCTAGAGGCAAATCTTGCTAGGTCATAGACAGCAGCCAGAAGTCATCTTCATCTGGAAAACTATTTGACCATTCTTCATTTTTAAGGCACAACTCGTCTTAACCTCTTAATTGCAAAGATTTGCCAAGACGTGCGTATATCTATATCTATATCATAGATAATGGTGATACTTTGGTAAAGATACTCTATTTTAGAAGAAAATAATAGTCTTACAGAGATGACCCAAGGGCTCCTGAAGTAATAGAAGCCTAGAGGTGAACACTGGGGAAAAATCTCAGAAAGATTAAAGAGCATTCCTCTAAAAAGGCTACATAGATGACAGCTCAGCTGAAGTGCCTCTACACCAATGGGTACAGATGGACAACAAACAGGAGGAGCTGGAAGTCACTGTGCTGCTAAAAGGATATGAACTAGTTGCCATCTGAAAGCTGGTGGGATGAATCTCAGGACGAGTGTGGCAATCGGTGGCTACAGGCTGTGCAGAAGGGACAGGCAGGGCTCCCTGTGGGTTACCCTCTACATAAGAAATGAATGGATTGTGAAGGGCTCTCTCTGAAGAACAGCTGCAAACAGGTTGAGAATTTTTGGGTGACAATCAGAGAATGAGGTAACAGAAGGAACCTTTTGGATTGTGCCTATTACAGGCCCCCTAATCACTGAGTCTATTTACTACAAAATCTTCTGGCTCCAGCTGTGGGAGGCATCATGCTCTCAGGATTTTAGTCTGCTGGGGGACTTCAACCCCCAACATCTCTCGTGAGCTCTAGGCAATCCAGGGGACTGCTGGAATGCATGGATAACTTCTTAAGACAGGTGATTGACGGCCCTGACAGCGGTGATCTGTTACTGAACCTGATGGTCACCAGTGCAAGTGAACTGACGAGTGACATTGAGGTAGGAGGCGGCCAGCACTGCAGTGAGCATGCAGTGAATCAGTGCAGTGTCTGGTGCAGTGTCTGCATGAGTGGACAAGTGAAGAGCTATGGGTGATGTTTATCTGGATTTCTGTAATGTTTTTGATATGGTCCCACCAAATATTCTGAACTGCAAACTGGAAGGATAGAGATTTCATGGGTGTATTTTTTGCTGTATAAGGAATTGGATCGATGGACAGAGCCAGAGAGTTGAGAAAAATATGCATTCAAATGAAGATCAGTGACAAATAGTATCCCTCAGGAATCTATACTGGGACCAGGGTTGTTTATTATTTTCATCAGTGACGATGAGGGGTTGAGTGCTCCCTCAGCATATTTGCCGATGACACCAAGCTGAGCAGTGCAGGTGACACACCTGAATTACAAGACACCATCTGGAGCACCTGAACAAGCTGGAGAAGTGGCCCATGGAATATTCATAAGTTTTATCAAGGCCAAGAACAAGGTCCTGCACCTGGATAGGAGCAACCCCAGTATCCATGTAGCTGGGGCTGAAGGGACTGGGAGCAGCCCTGCCGAGAAGGACTTGGGGGTGCTGTTGGATGAGAAACTGGACATGACTTGCAACATACACTCACAGCCCAGAGTGCCACCTATATCCTGGGCTGAATCCAAAGACTGAGGGAGAGGATTCTGCCCCTCTGCTCTGCTCTGGTGAGATCCCAGCAGGAGTGTTGCATTCAGCTCTGTAGTCCTCTGCACAGGGAGGACATCAGCTTGCTGGAGCAAGTCTGAAGGAGGCCACAAAAATGATTGGAGGGCTGGAGCACCTCTGTGTAGAAGGACTGAGAGAGTTGGGGCTGTTTAGCCTGAAGAGAAAACATTCCAGGGAGACCTTAATACCCCAGTACTGAAAGAGGCTTTATAAGAAAGATAGGTACAGAATTTTAGCAGAGTCAATTGCAGCAGGAAAAGAAGTAAGGGTTTTAAACCAAAAGAGGGTAGATTTAGACTAGATATAAGGAATACATTTTTTACAGTGAGGGTGGTGAAACATTGGAATGGGCTGACCAGAGAGGTGGCAGATGCCCCATTCCTGGGGCTCATTCAATGTCATATTGGAAGGGACTCTGAACCACCTCAACTACTCGACGATACCCCATAATTCAGGGGGAAGGGACTAGATATCCTTTAAAGATCCCTTCCAAACTAAATGCTCTATGATTCTATGATTTTAAGGTTTCATACAACTTTGGGTGTCCACTTTCTCCTCTACAGTCATGACTCTGTCCTTTTCTGCTGCTTTTTCTGCTTCATGTCTCATAGCCTGGCACTGGTGTGTGTTAATCTCAGCTCCCCATCACAGCTGTTCCATTCTCCTCTCAGTGCTGGTCCTTGCATGGCAGCGGTTTGATTATTGAGTTCATCAGGGGTAGGACTGCTTGCATTACCAGTCACAGCTCTGTCCTCCCTTGTTCCTGCATCAACAAAGTCCTGGTCCCTGGTGCTGGTGAACGCCAGAGTACAGCCAACTTCTTACTAGATTCCAATGTTTGGCAATGTCTCTAAATAAAGAAGAAAAGTGAAATATGGAAAGCAGCATTTTTGTGGAAACTTCTGAATTTCCACTTTCACTTATCATTAGCAGAGAAAAGGAAAAACAACTCAGACTGGCTGTCAAATTCAGTTTGAGTTTTCAAGGTCAGGACTTAGGGAAGACAGTTTTATTTGTACATTGAGCAAATCATATATCTAGGACCTAATGGGACAAGACAAATTTGGCAGCCAGCGATGTTGTTCTCAGAGTGCCCCTTTGGAAGAAATCCTTGTGAGATGGGGTCCTCAACCAAACAGAGGTGCTGCTCTGACAGCTGAGCAGACACCAACAAGCTGAGAAGAGCTTGTTGATCTCTGTCCCCATGACTGGCCTTTCCTGGAGCCAAAACAGTGTGATGCAGTTTACAGCATATTATGGACTGTCCTGAAAGATGCTTTGCCATGCTGACCCAGAGCTGGAGTATCCACCAGGGAATTCTGGTGTGCCTTTTTCATTGCAAGGCTAGAAAACAAGTGGGAAACTGGTGGAGAACATCCAATCTGATATGTCTGAGAATCTTTGGAGGCCACTATAGACTCCCTGCTTGCTCTGTAAAGCAAAGAAGCTAGAGCCTGAGACTGTGTTCCTAAATCTGCTTAAAACTATAAATCACCAGCTGGCAGATGATTACAGTGTACAGCCTTTTTTCCATCAAACTAATGGAACTTTTGAAATTAATTAATAGGACCCTGCAAAAATCCCAAAGCCTTGTTTTACTTTTAAATTAACAGAATTTTCAATCAGATGGTAGATATAGGCCTAAATGCTGCCATCAGTTATGCACACATATCCCTACTGCACACAGATTATTGCCCTGCTAAATGATGCCTGAGTATGACATGAAAGGATCTGCATCTTCCCTCTTTGTAAGATTGAAAAAATTCTGCAAATATGGACACTTTTTATCTCTTCATATAAAAGATTAGTGTGAGTCATTTGATTCCACTTGAAACTGTTTTATATTTATTGTTTTATATAGTTATTCTAGGCATTTGCATCCTCAACAGTTACTTAAAAGCTGCACTTGCCAAAGCCTGTCAATTTCAGTCACAACTTGCACAGTCACTGAGATAGCAGCAGAGAAAGAAATTTTAAAATCATTTGGATGTCAGAATTTTGCAGTAGATACCTATCTCTGCAGATATCAGTGTCACCCTTTCAAGGAATACTGTGTGAGGTGGTTTGAAAGAAACTGCTCCTAGGTTTGCAGAACTGCTCACTGGACAAGAGAAGGTAATGATGGGTGTCAGAGGAGTCTGGTACAAATCCCACAAAGCTGACACCAGTGATGGGATGCCAATGGTGTAAATGAGGCCACAAAGGGATCTACAGGTGATGACTCCTTTCTACATAGATATTTTTAACTTGTTTAAGTAATCTTTAGTCCCAAAATTATAGGAAATTTCTTTCACACCATCATGATTAGTTTCTCTCTGCACTCCCCTGTCATTTCAACTTCATGCTCTTTTTGGATTGCAGAATCAATTCAGAAAATAAACACTAATTAAAAAAAAATTCCTGGTTATACCCATGTTTCTTAAAACTATTAATTCTTCAAAGTAAAGCGCAGGGATAGTCTGCTTCAGGCTAGACCTAGAGCTATTGGGAAATTGAGAGCTGGTTGGGCGCAGCAAGGAGGTCCCACAACTCCAGAACTGGAGGCAAAGCATCTCTCCAGCAGGCTGCAAAGTCTTCCAGTCAGTAGCAGCCCTGCTTGAGTGGCCTGTTGGACATACTTCCCATCTTTACTACCATCCTAAAAACACCATACAGGCCAAAACCCCCAACCCTCTCTATTATGCTTTATTTTCTAGCTGGAGAGTGCATCAGAAAGCTACCACTAATAGTCTTTCTTTTGGTGTAGGTAAGGGACCATGCTGGGCCAGAAGAACAGTTAAGTGAAAGGAATGTATGAACAGCCTTAGGAGATAACCACAGATTATATAGATATATGTCTCTATGCTTACTAAGATGTTTACACATTTGAAAGTGTAAACAACACTCAAAGTTTTAAAACAGCTATTTTAGGAGGGAAAAAAGCCTTTCTAGAAAAACCTCCAACTAGCAACGAGGACCCAAACCTTATACATGAAGAAACTGGGAGCCAGGCACTATTTGGGTAGCAGCATGAAGTAATAGAACTCAACCGGGTAAAACGATTCTTTGTCCTCAAGGATAGAGTGCTTTGGATGTGAGTCAGGGAAGTGCTGTATTTACCACTACAAATAAAATTCACAAACCTAACAGTTGTAAAGATATGCTTCCTTTTACTTTATATTTTAGCACATCTTTTATTGCTTTCCCATTTTTACTGGCTGAAATCTCCCACAAAGGGAAGAAAACGTTGGTCAGAGCAGGAAAAATAGTGTTCATACTTTTCTCCAGTGTACTATCAAGAATATGTCCATCTCCTCAAAACAATTTCTTTCATGGTCACCGTCTGCTTATTTTTTCAAGTTAGAAAAGAAGACAGAAGTAGGCACATAGTGCAAATCTGGCTCTGTGGCTGGTGCTGTAAGGAAGATTTTGGCTTTTATGACAATGGATTGTGCTTTAATGATTGTAGCCTGATAGACAAGGATGGGATCATTCCGTCTAAAAAGGATAAGAGAATCTTTGGCAGCAGGCTGGTCAGTTTGGTGAGACAGGACTCAGAGGATGAGGTCCAAAGTAGCAATGCTTGTGCCATTGCTTCCTCCTGGGCAGTAGGTCATTTCAACCAGTGCGATGACACCGGTTCCTTGACTGCTTCTCAAGATGAAAATCATAGGGCTAACCACATCAAGGGTGTGTATGGTTATGATTAATCCCCTGAAGCCCTTTCCTGGGGAAGATGGATGCTTGATTACCTCTCTGAAGTGCCATAAACATAAAAGTGCGCACAGCACGGGCAATAAACAGCAAGAACTGGAAATCCCTATGTGCAGTAGCAAGGCCATGATCTCATTGCAGTTACGGGACATGGTGGGATAGCTCACATGATTAGAATGTTGCCATGCCCGGTTATGTACTTTTTAGAAAGAACAGGTCAGTGAGGTGTGGCTCTGGAATTGCTCTTGGTTGTGAGAGAGCAACTGGAATGTATCAAGCTCTACTCAAGCATAGACAAATAAGTTGAGAGTTTATGGGTAAGAATTAAGGGACAGGCTGGTACAGGTGACACTATTGTGAGTGTTTACTACAGGCCATCTGATCAGGATGAAGCTGATGGGGCTTTCTGTGAACAGCTAGAAGTGACCTCACAATCACAGGCCCTGGTTCTCTTCGGGAACTTCAACTATCCTGGTATTTGTTGGAGAGACAACACAACTCAGCACACACAATCCAAGAAGTTTCTACAGATCACTGAAGATAACTTTTTGATGTAAGTGGTGGAGGAACCAAAAAGGAAAGGTGTGTTGCTGGACCTTGTACTAAGAAACCAGGAGGGACGGGTTGAAGATGTGAAGAGGTGAAGGGAGCAGACCTGACTGCAGTGACCATGAGACGGTGAAATATGGGACCCTGCATGGAAGAAGCAAAGCAGTAAGCAGGACTAGAACTCCAGACTCCCAAACAACTTCAACCTCTTCAAAGACCTACTTAAAGGAATTCCATCATTTAGGACTCTAGAAGATAAGGGAGCCCAAGAAAGCTGGTCAATATTCAAGCATCACTTCCTCCAAGCTCAAGCGTATTCCCACGAACCATTTCTGGTTCATGGGTAAGAGACCAGTATGTATAAGCAGGGAGTTTCTAGTTAATCCCAGTTGGAAGAAAGAAATTTATGGTATTATGGAAAAAGGAACAGGTCGCATGAGAGGGCTATAGGAACATCATCGGTATGAAGGGATGTGAAAAGGAAGGACAAGGAATACTATGGAAAATGTGGTGCAAGTGCTCAATCAAATGGATATCATGGTGAGGGAAGACACAGAGAAGGCAGAATTGCTGAATGCCTTCTTTGCCTCAGTTTTTACTGCTGAGGTCAGTTCTCAGGAAACCTAGATCCTGGAGGTAAGAGAGGGAGACTGGAGAAAGGAAGATTTCTGCTTGGTTGTAGAGAGCTGGGTGAAATACCAGCTGAGCAGACTTAGCACCTGTAAATCCAAGGGCCTTGATAGGATACACCCACGGGTACTAAGAGAGCTGGCAGATGCTGTTAAGCCACTCTCCATCACCTTTGAAAAATCATGGGGAACTGGAGAGGTGTCCAATGACTGGAGAAAATCTGCTATTCAGGAGGACCTTGATAGGCTGAAAAGCTGAGCAGAGAAAATCCTAATGAGGTTCAACAGAGGCAATTACAGGGTCCTGCACCTGGGGAGGAGCAGCCCCAAGTACCAGCACAGGCTGGGGCTGCCCCACGAAAGAGCAGCTCTGTGGAGAAGGACCTGGGAGCCTTGGTGGATCACAAGGTGACAGTGAGCCAGCAGTGTGCTCTTGTGGCCAGGAGGCCCAGTGGGATCCTGGGCTGCACTGGGATAAGCGTAGCCAGCGGGTCAAGGGAGCTGATCCTCCCCCTCTGCTGGGCCCTGGGGAGGCCACATCAGGAGTGCTGTGTCCAGTTCTGGGCTCCTCAGTACCAGAGAGACACGGAGCTCCTGGAGAGGGTCCAGTGAAGGGTCACAAAGATAATGAGGGCTCTGGAGAATCTCTCTTATGAGGAGAGACTGAGAGAGCTGGGCCTGTTTAGTCTAGAGAAGAGGAGACTGAGAGAGGATCTCATCAATGCATATAAGTACATGAAAGGTGAGTGCCAAGAGCATGGTACCAGACTTTTTGCAGTAGTGCCCAGATACTGGATGAGGAGCAATGGTCATAAACTAAAACACAAGAAGTTCCACCTCAGCTTGAGGAAGAACTTTATGTTAAGGGTGGCACAGCATTGCAACAGGCTGACCAAGGAGGTAATGGAATCTTCTTCTCTGGAGACACTCAAAACCCAACTGGACATGCTCCTGTGCCACCTGTTCTGGGTGATCCTTCCTTGGCAGTGCGGCTGGACAAGATGATCTCCAGGGGTCCTTCCCAACCCCAATGATTCTCTGATTCTGGGATTCAGGGACTTAGGATTAAGGCTCGTGTCTTATGACCAGCACTTGGGATAGTACAAGTGTTCAATTAGATGTGAGGCATCTGGTAACAGAGGTCAGCATTACAGATTTTACAAGAAAAAATTGAGAAAGAGGACACCTGCATATGAAAAGACAATGTTGAAAACAATTTTCCTCTCCCATTGCTTTTGACAGACTGACAAGCAGCAAGTAATAAATGGGTAGTAGGCAAGCCTTACCTCCCTTCAAGGAATTTAGAACGATCAAAATAATACTGTACTTTTATTTTACAAATAAGGCAGCTCAGAAATTAACTTCATTTAAACTCCCTGTTTGGAGTTTGGTTGCTACATAATTATAGTGTGAGGTTATGGTTACTGCTGATGAAAGGTATGTAAATAAATGCAGATTTGCTCAAAAACTTTGCTGCTAGCAATAATGGGCAGGCCCTGCTCAGGAGAGAGTTCCCACTCCTGCACAACCATTACTGTACAGGGACTGATCTTGTAAGCAATAAGAAATTACCCAGGTTTTTTGACACCACTGACATACCTGACAGGCAGCAAGAGAAGATGGACTGACACAGTCATCTTGTTAATACAGCTTTCCTTTGATTTAGTGGCAGATAATTCCCCATGATTTCAGTGGATATAGTTCTTCGCTAGAACTCGTCGGAGAGTGTTTTTTTAAAATGGTTTCAAAGACTGCTGTTTCATTTAGCTAGCCCACTTCAATAACTCTTATAGCTACTGTTCAAATTACTGCAATTTTCTGATAAATTCAATAAGGAGTCCTGAGACTAAGAGCTGCAAATGACAAAGGAGTGCTCCTGGGGTCATCCTGACTTGTAGCCAGAACTGTAGACAGAACTTCACTTACGAACCTATCTGTTGGTGCGTCACCCAACTGGGCTCTCTGCCTCACTCTTCCTCCTGGAGCTTGCTGACCATTCATGGTGGGAGACCTTCAGGACACCAAATACAATGAGCTGGTAGGCAGGGGATTTTTCTTATTACAGACTCAGGCATATTGACCACAAAATTCAGGATGAGCAAAAGCAGCTACGAAAGTATCATCAGTCATAGCTCCGTTTCTTTTGTCAAATCTTTCACTGAAGCCTAGGGGAGGACAAAGAGGAGGTAGACCCATCAACACCCTGGGCTGAGGCTCATCCCATGACAGTGTGGCTCTCTCAGGCTTCCCCACAGCTGCACAGAGAGCAGAACCATGATGCAGAGTAGGCTAGGGCTGCTCTTGCAATACAAGTACAAGTCTGTATAGACATGCTCTACATACTGGGCCTCTTCATCACAGCTTTCTCCACATTTATCAAGGAGCAAGATAAAATGAAATCATCTGTGTCATTAAAATTGACCATGTTGTTGGATGGATACAAAGATAGTGTCCAACAGCAACAATAAAAATGACACTGCCCATATTCTGAGCTCTTTTTTTTTTTTTTGTTTTTTTTTTCTGAAGGGCAGTGCTGCAGGCTGCAGACTTACTCTGGGTAGCATCTTAGTGTTTTTACTGCTGAAACGTTTCTAAGCTCATGGGAATTCCTGCTTGTCACTAGCAGACATTGCAGCAACAGTCAAGCAGTAGGCAGACTGAAAAGGACTGAGTCGGCCACAAATGATTCAAAATCTGTGGGTTTTTTCCATATAATGATCACCATAGCCAACTAAGAACAAAGATAAGAATAGGGTCACCTGGGAGTTAAATCACAGGAATTTACTAGAGACTGTTCTGTGAGGAGCATGATGGACAAAGGCATCAGAGAAATGGATTCATCTAATGTTAATACAAAGTGGCAGCTCTCCACAGATTTTAAAATTAGGCTGGAAAGGGTTCATTGCATTTTTCCCTTGCTCTATCATCAGTACCTTTTATTCTCCACTTTTTTTTTCATTTGGACATCGTTTCTGCAGGCTCGACAAAGAGATCCAGAAGTGATCCCCATTGCTTTCCTTGCAATGCATCCTAATCAGATCTGTGACCCGGAACTTCAGACCTGAGGTCAGGGTACGAGATGTAAGTGTCATTCTCAGGATCACAGTTTTTGTAAGATCTCATTTTCAGTAAAAGAGGACATCCTGGAACAGCACCTGTTACATTCCCGTGTCCTGTCTAACAGGCAGCATGGTGCACACGCAGCAGCACTTCCACCACCATTCTCCTGCTCTCCTGAGCTCATTTTGGTGCGCACTGCGCACACCAAGCCAAGTTGTTATCAGATTCACTGATGGCCCGCAGCCTTTCCACGTGAGAAGGGAAAATCTTCAATTCTCTGTGAAAATCAGGGAAATTCTCAGCTGTGTGTGGCTTATGTGATATCTGCTGCCCTAACCATTTTGGTTCAGCTTGTAGCTTTTCCACTTTTATAAATCTGCAATGTGAAATGAAGCTATGAGAACATGCCACACAGACTCCAATGAAGAGGTAGTTACTACAAAACTTGGCAGCACTATAAAAATATATGTTCCTTGCTAATAGTGTGACATTGCAAAGGGATTTACAGAAGACAGACCTGAATCTTTTCTTCCCAAAAGTACTGAGGTGTGAGATCCAAAAGCTTGTTTCTTTGTAAGAATTAAACCCATCTACAAATTAGGTATTTAGCCTTAGATTACCTCTCAGTTCTGGTGGGCTGCTGATTTAGGCAGCTTTTTTACTCCTAATGTGCATCATCATGAACTGCCTTCTGTTTCTACCTAGGTGTTTACTGTATTACATTTATGCTCTAAGAGCATAATTACTAGCAGGGTTGCCTTATATGCATACATGGAAATATGTAGTTCAAAACACATCTAAGAAGCAGAAAGAAGAAGATAAGAAGAAATGTGTCATTCATCCAAACAAAAGCTGGTTACAGAGACTTAATTCAATTTCTAGAAATCTGAACCTAATAAATGAAAAATTGCAATAGAAAGATGAAAAAGCAGGTAAAGGATTTTGGCATGTATAGAGCCAAATGCAAAAGTTGATGTTTATGTTTGACAATGCATCTGGCATTTACAGACGGATGCCCTCCACAAGATGTATATCTATGGAGCTGTGAGGGGAGCTTTTAATCAGGATTTTTAATGCTTTAGGTGTGTGCAGTCATCGGTGCCAGCTCAGCTCTGGCCTGAACAGCAGCAGGAAACTTCAGGCATGCTAGAAAGGAAGCAAAGAAAACCAAATTTCATTGCAAATGCTTTGGGTACAAAACATTGCTTCACCACTGGCAAATAGGTATACCCTGTTCCCAAACTAGTGTATGACATCTTGGCTTGGTAAAGAAGCAAAAAATTGTTAAGTGATACCTACAAGGCACAATTTAGAAAACCTTTTTTCCTTTAATTTTATTATGTTTTAAATTATATTTTCAAGTTCCCCTATCTTGCTTGAAGAAGGAAATAATATATTTTTGATTGCCATTATACAAAACACTCTGAGTTCATTTCTACAGAGAATATACCTTAAATCACAAATTACTTTTATGAGTGCAGCATTTGTCTACCATGTTTGCAAGCAGAATATCTGAAAGCTTTATACACATGTTTAAAATTATGCCTGTTTTTCATTCTCGAATGGTAGATCACCATCATGCACAAGCAGTTGATTGACAACAAAAATGGAGGAAAATGAGTATCTGCTGTAAAGCACCCATGTCTCTGGGCTTTGAGCTTAGATGTCTAACTCCTAGAAAATAAGGTGATGCCTGTCTGGTTTTTGAAAAAGTCTCTCTCATGCAAATATGGAATATTGATTAAAGAGGCTGTTACCAGCTTTATCTGGCTCCCATTGAAATTGTTCAAGACTTGTTCACTTCAGCTGGAGCGCTATGGGAGTGTTTCCAAATGACACAGCCTATACTTTCAGAAGTAGCTGTATTCCTCTTGTTTTTACAAGTGTTTGCTGTAATGTCTAGCTAATCTCTTGTGAAGATTGTGAAGATTTATGAGTATCCATTGTTGGTTTGTTTGTGCTCACCAAAGGCCACAGCCTCTAGAGCTCACGTCTCCAGCATTTTTGCAATGCGCATTTCTGAAATCCTGTTTGTTAAGAATACACAGCTTAACAGAAACTCTGAAATAACACCAGGAGACACTGCTCTTGCCTAACCTCAGAGAATCACGTGCTCTAATTCTGCTAAAGGAAAACTAATCATATTCAGCATGTGAGAGAAAGAGCTGCGTGCACTTGGAAATGACATGATCATTTGCATTGGAGATAAAAATGAAGGGCCATTAATTTTATAGCATTAAATGAAGAGAAGTATTAGACCTGTATAATTAACTTCAGTGAATACATTTCAAAGACATTTTCACAAATGTATGTAGGAAGTGCATATCTGTATATACTGTTGAGAGAAAATAATTATATTCAATCTGATCTTACAAACTGTATCTGCAAATATAAATATATATACATACTTTGACAGATTGCTTGTTCTTTAAAATTTGTTTAATTGCTCTGGCCCACTAATGGATGTAATTTCAAAATGGTAATTTAAAGATTGCATTGCAGTTATTGATGTCTAGTCATCTATGGTTCCCTGAATATAAGTGGTGATTTAAAACTGATGGAAATTTTACAGTACTGGTCATATTGTCCAGCTCTGTATCACCTTATCAGCTACTTTAAATGTACTTAACCGTTTTATGTTAACATTATAGGCTTAGTTTTAAGTTTTAGAGTTTGGGGGGGAGGGTATTATTATTTTGTATTTCTTTTATACTGGGAAAAATTTACTTCAATTGGGAATGGGCACTACCAACAAATAGTTAGTGGAGAGGTGCTCCAGAGAAACCAAGTGAGGTAAACAAATACAAAAAAACAAAACAAAACAAAACAAAAAAAACCCCAACAATGAAAGAGTCTCCACATTAAAAAAAAATTAAAGGAATGTGATGCTTTACCAGCTCTAACATTGGAAAGGTATGACAAAAATCCTTGGTGTGGATGTCAGAGATGCCACCGATGTTTCTTCTGGCATGTGTTGTACACTCAGGGTAGTACCTTGCAGAGGCACTTCGTGTGCACCCACTGCCTGATCTTCCTCCACCACAGCAAACCTTCTTCTCCCCATCTCCTCTAAAAAGACAGTGATCTGGAACCTGTGTCTGCTGACCTGTCTGCTGCAGTCATCCCTCTTTATTTTAAAGCAAACATCAAGTTATTTATTGTCATTCTGTCCCTGGTGCTGGTGGAAGAAATTCCCCTCAAATACCTATTTTTCTCCTTGGAGTCTCGCCTCCCTCCTCTCTTTTGTGCTGACTTGTACTTGCTGAAGGTCCCACTGAGAATGTCTGTGAAGACACGTCAGCTGGTCAGTGTGAAGGTACAGGGGAGGGCCTGGAGCTGAAACTCTACTTGTGCTGCTGACCTTGGCTCTCTGCATTCCAAGCTCCTGAAAGACAGCTCTGTCTCCTACGAACAGCTCTGTCCTCTGCTCTCTCCAGTCTGGATCTGGGCTTGGTCTGCCCTCCGTAGTGGTTCTTTCCTATTTCCTTACCAGCTCTATCAGTGTCTGCTTTTATGCTAAGCTACCAGAGCCACAGATGCTCCTCAGTGCACTGGCACATGGTGGCCTCATGTGAGGGAAAGGATGGACCTATCATTCTTCTTATTCTTTTATTTTGAGGAAAATAACATCCAGAAGTATCTCAATCTGTAACCAAGAGAACCAAAAATACTAAACAAAAGAATGCAGATCAAATGTGTATTACCAAATACACCAATATACCAAATGTGTATTACCAACCACAACATGAAAAGTGATAGCACAGGATTAGGAATGTACAATATTACAGAGTTTTTATACAAACTACTTATATGCCAGAACTGTATTAAAACAAATGGGAAAGAAAAATAACAGGAGAACACTATAAAAAAAATGGTGAGGTCAGCAACCTGAAAGGGCAGATCTGGGCACAGTTAACTAGTTTAAAATTGGTCATGACTATTTCCATACCTGGATGTAAAACAAGGGGCTCCAAAGAGCCTGACCTCATAGGAACAGGGTGCAGAAAAAGGACAGAGAAAGAATTCTTTTGACATGCTCTCAACAACTCAACATAACATAGTGACACCTGATCTGAATAAAGCCCTGTCCTACAGCCCTGTCTCCCTCTGACTGTGCTGTGCCTCACTGGTTCCATGCGATCAATTGCTAGAGGCTTTACTTTGCTCTAGTAAAGCCTGAGCACCTGAAAAAAAAAGAATAGCAATTTTGTCTGCTTTTCCACTATACTCCAGATCTCAAAGATTTCTCAGTTCTACATCAGTCTTTTTATCGTGCGCTCAGAAATAAGTATATATTTTTTTTTCTCTTCATGAAATTTCACAAAGACTGCTGGCTAGAGGGAGGTGAGGATTTTGAGAGAGTTGTAGAGCTCTAGTAATATAGAGTTTTCTAGGCCCAGAGATCCTTTGCTTTCTTGGAGGCATTTTTATCAGAAATACCTTATTTGTTGGGTGACATTTAGGGGTTTTTTCCACAGCAGAAGTGTCAGCTATGTCTGTGTAGAAATGTTGTATCTCACTTGACCTTTTTTTTTTAAATATGCTAGTTTTGTGTCTAAATCATATGACTCTTTCCATGCTAAGCAAAAGACGTGACAAGGGCCTTCTCTAGTCCTAACAGCAACGTTGCAGATTGTTGGCAGGTGCCATCCTAAAGCCCAATCAACAGTCTCCACCTATACAAATGAAACTGACTTTCCAAATATGATACTCAGTCGACTTCCTAACTCCTTTAAGAATTAACTCAGATGACTTTTGAATCAAAATGAAGAAATCCTCCCACATGACTTGTTATTATATCTTTCCCCTATTACATCTCAGAGATGCTGAAAAGCATGTATTCCTAGTGAGACTCCCCAGGAAGGAATGTTTCTCAGGTCCTCCTCACACACCCATGCACGGAGACTGCACGAGGAGCTGCTGTTTGCTGTCAAAGTGCTGGTGCATCCCTTTGCATTTTTAGGTTCTGCTCTAATAGGTAACAGTGAAGAAAGCACGTGTCAGTAGATGTGGAGGTAGAGGCAGGCAGAAGAAAGAATGCTTTGGTTTGACATGTAAGTCTGATTCACCACGAAAGCTGGGCAAGGTAGCAATGCTAAAGGGGACTGGTGGAGAAAGCCAGTGTTATGTCTTCTGGAGCAGGGGCTCACTTCAGCTTGGTGTGTTTAGGAGCTGCTTCTGCACAAGACTCAAGTCCTGACTGGGCTGCCTTTTGTATCTTGTGATAAAATGGACTGCCAGGGTGCCTGCTCTTAACTGCTTGAACCCAGAAAGCCAAAGCTCCAGCTTTGAAATTAGACCAGCGGCTTAAAGGTGTGGACAGAAGGTTTGTTAGGACACTTTCCAGCATCTGCAAGTGGGATGATCTGTCAGTGTATGAACAGCCAGTTATTTATGTCTCATCCAGGGAAAGGACTGCTGCAAGATACATTGGTGCCTGGCAGCGATATGGATTCATGTCTGTTCAAACTCCTCCCTGGTCATTTAGCCACACCAGGGTCATTGGAGCCAGTGGCTCCCCAGGCATGGTCCCATCCCCTGATGGGACCAGTGACACACCCCTACTCCTCACGCACTTCCAGCTTTCTAACGGGGCCCCGTTTCTCTGGCTGTTGTGTGTCTAGAGTGTTTTTGGACAGTTGGTTAATGTTTGAAAAATGTCTGCAAATATTTGAAACTAATTATCAAGTTGTTGGGAAGAATGAGTTTTTCACAGGTGGACATTTAGTGTGTATTTGTGTGTGTGTTCTTGTCTGGAGACTCCTTGAAGTAAATTGTGCTGATGTAGCCTTCGATACAGAGCTTTAAAGCGTGTGTCAAGTTTTCTCATTGTGTTCCCTGTATGAGAGAGTATTTTTCAAGTGAGGGGTTCATCTCCATGCAGAAACCTGTGTGCAAAATCTAGATCAAAGTCCCAACATAGTATATTTTCTAGTGTTTCTCGAGAATTTTCTGTCCAGTGGCTTCTGATTTCTTTGGTAAACTACTCATTCCATCTATATGGAAAAGCGTATGTCTAAAAGAGCGATGATCTGAAGGTTTTGGTTTATCGATTATGTAATGATTTGTTTACCCAGAATTGGAATAATAAAAACTGGAATACACTGATATATATGTTCATTGTTACAACATGCCACACACATACATATTACTGAGGTACAAAGACAAAAGGAACCTCACCCCTGCAATCTCCCCTAAAGACATCTGCCTCATTATAGTCATCTTCCTCCATCAAGCCTTTCCCCACCATTTCTTGGAATGATTAACTTACAACATTGGTACATATTCTATGGAATTTAGTAGCAATTATAAATTCTACTATAGCTCATGCCGTTTTCCTTAGATTAGGAAATTCTAATATTTTACCTCTCCAAAAGCAAGCCAGCATTCTGCTTTTTGCTGATGTAAGCTTTTTTTAAATGATTTCATTCTATGAGACATATAGTTAGCCAAGTAATTTTTGTTTGTTTGCTTTTCCAATTAAATAATTATTTAAGTTTCACATTCCCAGGGTTGCACTCCTACTTCTGAGTGTGAAGAAAACATAATCTCTTCGATCTGTTGTGAGGCCAGAAGTTGTGTATGCTTTTGGGCAGAGATGTGGACTTGTTATTACCAGGGCACTCTGAGTACCCTGGATGACTCTGGTCCTTGGTGCTAATTTTAACCTCCAGAGGGATATTAGACATTTATACCTTTGTTGAAAGTATCAGACCTGCTAGGAAACTCAGCTTTTATCTCTGCAGTATCTAGGTATTCTCTAATTGCTCAGCATCAATAGCCTGACCAAGCCCACCCACTGCCAATCAAAGCACAATCATCTGTCCAACACAAATGTCTCTGTCCCCTGTCTCAGTCAGGTGCTATTGGAGCCTTTCAAGGTTTCTACATCTGGCAGTAATAGCTGTGATACACGTGATCACATTTTTGGTTGTACTGCCTTTTTTGTTGGAAACAATCATCTGTGACATGACTACATTACTTGGGTTTTCCCAAGAGTATAAGCACATATACAGTGATTTGTGATGTCACACCAGGAGCCTGGTCTCCTTTCATAGAATCATAGATTGGTTTGGGTTGGACGGGACCTCAGAAATCATCCAATTCCAGTTCCAGACCCCCTACCATGGGCAGGGACAGCTTCCACTACACCAGGTTACTCAGGGCCCCATTCAACCTGGCCTTGAACACTGCCAGGGATGGGTCATCCAAGTCATCCATGACTTTTCTGGGCAAGCTGTTCCAGCTGTTCCACCCACACAGTAAAGAATTTCTTCCTAATAGCTAATCTAGATGTGTCCTCTTTAAATTTAATTTCTCTTTTATTTCCAGCTACGTCAATGGCAATCAGAATCCATTTCTCATTTGAGATATTTTTTGAGCCCGTTGATAAATATATGAAATTTTCTCCTGGATTTCATTTTGCTGCTATTGTCAAGTGCTCTACCAAGTGCTTTTGCAGTAGCCAGATCTTCCCCACTATTAAATTCAAGAGGCAAATAATAAACCTTAACAGAAAATGAAATCCCTTTAATCTTGAATAACATCTATTTTGGTAATCATGATGAATGTTATACAATTGTTCTGCACTGACACTGACCTTTCAGAAATAAAGTTCTGAAAGCTTTTACATGTAAGGACTAAGCATTCTGGCCTATGTAAAAGTACCAATTTCCAGTTTTTACTGATATCTATGGAATATACATTCAAACTCTCCAAATAAGACCTGTTAGAGGTATGAGCACAGCACTAGTATGATCTTTGGAGGCATATGTAAGACATAATTTTGCTCAGAATATGACCTCAATTATCTCAATATTTAAGGTTTGCCACATAGGTCTTTAATATCCTTAATCAAAATTCATTTTTTAAAAATATATTACTCTGTAAGTTTTCAGTTTTATTAGTCACCTCTTCTGTCTCTCTCCTTGCCATGCTCACATCACAGTTTCTAGCAATGTGGGCACATATTCCCATCCTGTTGTTACTGAATGGCCATTGGAGAACAGCTTGTCAGGGTGGGCAGCATAGCCCTGAGGTGGGTTACTGAAAGTTACTTGTGAATCCCCAACCTTGCAGGTTTTCCAGACTGGAATGGAAAAAGCCATGTCAGACTGATCTGGTGCTGGTCATAGTGCTGCTTTGAGCAGAAGACCAGACTAGTTGTCACCTCCTGACACTCTTTTATGTCCAGTATAAGTTAATTGTCCCTCCACCCTGAGTTATAACCCTGGTGAATGCTTTGCAAAGGGTTTCCTGTGAGCTAACAGTGGAGTTTGGCATCCTCTCTAAGTTGAGCACTATGCAAATCCTTGGAAGTTTTTTGAAACTGTGTTATCCTTTGGAATTAATCCTTTTTTAATGCAGTACACTGTCTGGACTTGTATATTTTGCCATAGTGTATTTATATCAGTGCTAGTTTTTATCAATTCCAACTTTGATCCTTGTGACTCTTCTTGGCACTTGACTATATTCGTGCTGTTTCACATCACCCCGTGCACACAATGTACAGTACTCTCTGCTTCCCCTCAGCTTCAGGCAGAAGCAGCCAACTACATTTGCCTGGCAAATTCTGACTGTCTTGTCAAAAGTTATTTCTGGGTCCTCTGTTCCCAGATTGTCTGGCACAAGGGCCTCATGCCCAACCAGGGCACAGTTAACCACTCCAGCCTGACAGCAAGATTGATCCCTTGGGGTTCAATTATTCAGAGGACTTTTGTTTTCTCTCTTTCTTCATCTTGTCTTGATTTAAAAACATATAGACCATATGCTGAAAAGTCTTATGAAAGCAAATACGCTTATGCAGGGATTTCTCAAACTTATGTATGACATTTTCATAGTTTGCCCTCTCTGCATGAGTTCAGTGAAGCCTGCTAAGAACATCAACCATCTGAGAATCACTCATTGCCAGAAATAAAGCTTCTTTCTGTTAATTTACCTCCCTGTTGGTGGTTACAGCTTGCAGAGACAGGGGAAAGTCCTGGTTAAACCACTTCCAGTTGTTCTTGCCACAGTCAGCAATTTCATGATGCAATTTTTAACTGATCCCTTTTGACACTCTGGAATTTTTCTGGAATTTTGCATTATAGGTAGCAGGTATTGTTCAGCAGCTGGCCAGAATCAAGGTTTCTACAAGCCTCTGCTTCATTTGGCCCACTGAATGATGCAGGAGATGATCCCACTGGCGCATTCCAGAGCCTCCCAGAGGTACTGCTTCCCACAGAAAATACCCTTGCCAGTCAGATGGTAGCTGACCTTGCCCTTTTGCCAACACTGCAATGGTTGTTTGTAAGTTAAGAAGTTATTAATAAGCTGGCAGCTGGACAGGTGCCCTGACAGTCAAGTTTCTGCAACACAAAGGAGGTCTCCAGGGATGAGACTTGTGCATTCATCCTCTATGCTTCAGAATGTTCCCTTATGAAACTTGGTTCCAGCTACCTTTGCTTGCCCTCATGGTTGGTTACCCACCTGAGTAGTGAGTATCTCCCTTATTATGGTTTCAGAAATACTGTGTAAGGTCATGTTTTAGGTTTGGGCTAATTTAAACCTTTTTCTTTTTTTCCTGCAGGTATTGGTATTTTTTCCTCTTTTTTTCTTTCATTTAGACATTGAGTTATACTGTGAAATTAGGGCTGAAAATAATCTCATGGCCTTCTTTTGCTTCTCTGGTAGAACAATCTCTTCATACTAAAGTTTTATTTACTTTATGCATCCTTAGTTCAATCAAGTTGTTTTTTTAATCCTTCTGGCCCAGGAATTTATTTTTCAGGTCTGATCTGGATGCATCTCAATTCCTAGATTTTTCCTTACTCAAATCACCATCATTGTTTTTTTCCTGGCCAAAGAACTGCAAGGTATTTCTTCTGATTGGTTACTCCTCATCTGAATGCCAGGAGTGTCCCTATAACTGGCATAGAGTGCGTGTTAATAAGACAGTGTACACTAATGGCAGCATTAGTGTATTCTGTCCTGAGGCCTCTGATGACAGCTGGACTTCATAAAAACTGCATTATTGCTCAGTAAAATGTGGCACCAAGAAAAGGAAATGGGCTCACAAGCAGTGGGACTGCAAAGACCAAAGTTCCTCCGCTCTTTTCTGTTTACATAAGACAAGGATTAATTTTGCCGAGTGGTACAATTAGATCCAGGCCTGCCTTCTACATCGTCGAGCAAGCACACTTTTATTATTTAGTTATCCATTTTCCTTTCAAAGACATTTTTTAAAGAATTGAAAAAATAAAGTATCAAACTGTTGGGATTCTATCAAACTATAAAACACATGGACATGAATCATTACTAGTGTCACATAAATTATCTATGGAATTACATCAGAGATATCTCAGGTCCTAATGTCATTATGGTGATTACATACTGGTTTTACCACAACCAAAATAAAGTTGGAAGCTTAAATGATGATTTTATAAAACATAACTGATCTAAATGTTTTTATTACATGTGTTCTCTAGCTTGCAGTATACTACACAGTATAGGTAAACAAGATCTTCCACCTAGACCGGGGTATGTGCTATGTCAACATTCTTTTACAAGATTTAGTTAGTTATTTTTTAATAATGATTGACATGTTTACTGCTGTTCCTAAGGTTCTTCATTATAATAGAAAAAGGTACTGTATAAATCAGTGAATGAACTAACTATTTCAGGATTTCTTTTATTTTATTTTTTAAGGCATACTTTAACTAGCAATATGCTAACAAACACATATGGAAAAGCATATTAAGACAATACCTTATCCTGACTATTTTAAGGAGTACCAGGAGTACTGGAAGAGCCAAAATGGCATATGTGTATTATTATACACACATTACTGTGTCTTTTTATATGTATATAATTACAACTACTGATTTAAAGAAATTGCAGAAATCATTTTATTATAACAATGGTAATTTTACTTGATGATGGTTTAAAACTGAATAACGCCCCTAAATAATTCAATTTTAAAAATAAAAAAGCTAATAATTGAAAAAAAAAATTCCAAGATAATTTTCTTTTTTATTTTTTAAGGATTAAATAACAAAGTCTGTATTCTTTATTGCTGATTTCTACCATTAAACCAACTACATGCAAGCAGTGCTGATTGCAATATAAAGAATTACACTCCTGGGTCCTACTTGTATTCATTCTCGTTCTGCACTTCAAAACCCCATCCATCAGTAGCTCTGCCCTGGCACCAGAGCCTGGCATGTGGGTGCTGTGTTTGCTGGCGCTGCAGTGCAGCCGTCAGGAGGCGAGGGAGGCGCTCCGAGTGCGCAGAGCGCCCGTGGCCCCCAGCCCCGCACGCACAGAGCTCGGGTACCTTCCTGGTGCACCCACCTAGCTGCAGGGAAGCCCTTCACAGGGAGTGGGTCTAGCAGCCTTCATTCTCTGCTCCCCAGAACCTCTTGTAACGTGTGGAGCCTTAAACCAAACCCATCTTGTAAAGAGCTACGTGAGTGTCAGCACCGGGAGTTTTTTGATGTGCAGCGTAAGTGAAGTGCTGCATAGTATAAAATGATGGCACTCTTAATCCCACGGCACGGGTGATTCCCAGCCCCCTCTGCTATTGATACCAACATCATTGTCTCTGGCTTTAAACTTCATCAGTATGCAAACGGAGTGTCACTATGATGGGTGGTAACTTGGTTGGATGCACTTTCTACATTTCTGGCAAATGAGTATAATTATTTTCAGAGCTGCGGGCAACTCATGCATGTTTTATCCTCCATCTGGACCTGCGTAGTACACAACAGTGATAAAAGATGATTTCTCCCCTTGGATGTTCATAGGCCATCATTGACACCGTCCTGATGAAATGGTCATGTATCCCTTCGCACTTCTATATCTGCCACAGCTTGACAACAAAATTATTTCCCTATAGTACTAAAACACTTCAAATATTCAAGCCCTCTGTGCATATATTTGTGTTTTGAAGCATTCAGTGTTAACGTAATGTAGTAATTTATAAACTGACAAATTAACTATGCAGAAATCTGAGCAGGGCCTTATGAGGTCCACAAAGCAATAGGAAAGAAAGCAAAAGCTTTTTGCTCTCAAATATAATAATAATAGCAATAATAATCTTATTAAGTATCAGAGGCAGGTTTTACTCTTCCATTGTCAGTGCTTTTCAGTCCTGGACTTAGTTACTGCACACTGAAGCTGAAGCTGGGATGCTTTGAATTGAACTATTGTTACATTTGCAGGCCACGACAAACTGTACTGTTGTTGCTCAAGCAAAAAAGGGAAATATGATCTTCCATCACTGACCATTCAAAAGGGAAAAAGATGAAGGCAAAAAGGCTAGAATAGAATTTACTATAAATAAATATTCATCTCCATGACAGAAAATAAATGAAGCCCACCCAAGCAAGAAGAATCAATATCTGCAGTGCTGAGATTGCTCACAAGAGAAGGAGAAGAGAGATCAGCTTCCTTTGTTTCTTTGTTATAAAATCATTTTAATGATTAAAATCCATCACTATGATTGCCCTCTTTAGCAAGCACAGGCTGTCCTTACAGGCTCACCACTGATCCTCCAAGAGCCAGACACCAGGACTCACATCACCTCACATGTACCAAATGGAGAGCACCCCTCTCACCCTTTACTACAGGAGCCTGATTCCACCCAGAATAAAGCAAGGGCTAATTTTAACAGACCCCAGAAGGGGACTTGATGTCTTCTGATTCTCCATCCCCATGGCACAGCCCTGTACAAAGGGCAGCCTGGCAGGGTGCAGGCAAGGTGGATGCACAGGCACTGCACCCCTCGTGGTGTGACCATGCCAGACTGCACCACCTGTGCCACCACCCTACGCGGGCCGATGGCATCAGCACTCTCCATCATGGCTTTGCCAGGGTCACCATAGCAACAGTGTAATAGATTTGCCCTTATTCAATCCCAGAGGCCACATTGAAGTGTGATGCAAAATTTGCTGGAGTCTGAATTCCTTTAAAGTCATGGCTCATGTGTCAGGAAACAAGCCAATGTGCAGGCAGCAGTAAACACAGGGACAGGAAGAAACCTTTACTCTCCCACGCCACGTGCTCCTGATTACATTAAATGTCAAGACCCTTCTATTCCCCATTTCTTTTTCATTTTCTGGTTATTAATTCATTTTTTGGATGGAGACAGCAGAGGGACCAGGCAGCAGTGGTGGGCAGAGAACAGCTTGGCAGCCCTGAGATGACCACACTCCACTTCAGTGAAACCACTGTGCTCCTGAGGGAAGCAACCCCATCCTGGGACATTGAGTATACCCAGAGGGGCCAGAGCTGCCTCAGAGCACTGGGAAGAGCAGCTTGTAAGTGAAATCATCCTCTTGTCTCAGCTGTTAACTAATGCAAAACTGGCTCACTCAAGAAATTGCTTGACTGTGGTGACAAGAATGGAACATCTCACAATCCTGACATCTGCAAGCCCTGGACAGGCAAGGGACTTCTCTGTATCACTAGTACAGCTGTGCCCCCTGGCACAGCGAATATATTTATTTTATTTCAAAGTCTCATGCTAGTACATTTTGTCTTAGTTTAAGAAAATTAACACTGTCCCATTTGAAAAAAGTACGTGCTTTTCAGCCTAGCTCATTCTTTTTCTTGCCCCCACAGCTGCTCCAGAGCTGGGGAAGCCATATATATGTTGGAGGAGGCCAGCCAATCCTGCCTTGGAGCCATGGAGAGAAAGAGGCATCCTGGGAAAAGTGTGGATGCTGTTACATCTTAGACCCAAACACATAAGCAAGAATCTTTCCAGTCCTCATCCAGAGGCCATATTTCTTTCCATGCAGGTACCCAAGGCACCTTCTGCACCCACCCCTCACTCATGAGATGCACCCCAACAGAAACCCGCCAAGGAGGAAGGCTGAAGGTTTACAGGGTAGCTGAGCATCTCATGCTGGAGCATCATGCTGTGTCCTCTGTAAACCAACAGGTACCCCAAACACAGACTCACAGCCCTTCTTTAGCTGATTTCTATGGAGACTGGACGGCTTGAAGTAGGTAAACTGCAATCCAGGCTCTCTGTGCTGACATGGCAGAACTGACCAGGGAATACCAGCACTTCCCTGTACTTCTTTCCCGACTAGTTGCTTTCTTCTCATTTTGCTGAGCTCCTGGTATGCATGACTATTCTGGGAGCACCACTACTTGCAGGGTGAAAGCCTCTGGAGAAGGATGGCAGTGTCAGGCTCGTGGGCTGTGGCTGTTCTGCTGGCTGCCATGCATTTGCTGCACATCCCTCTGAAGGGGCATGTTGGTCACACCACCACAGCCCACCCTGGCCCTCCTCACTCCTCTGTGCCAGTGACCCCTAGTGCAGCAGACTGCTCCTCACTGATAATTTCCCAGCCAGTCTTGTATGGGGCATGGAGAGACAGCAAGAGCTTCTGCAGTCTTATTAATTTTAAATTAATAAGCTAATAATTGAAAAAAAATTATTTCCTTGGCTGGCAGGGTGATTCCTTTTCTGTTTTATTTGTCGCTTGTCTTCCCCAGCTTGCATGCTGAAATTGGTGCTTCATTTTCACTTCAATCCCAGCCTAATATTAATGCAAGTGGCAGGATAAGAATGTGAAAAAATCAAATTCTTATGCTCCACGAATCCACTGGTGATGGATTAAATTTTTCCTTATACGTCACGGACATAATTCTTGCAAGTCTGAAGACATATAATATTGTCTAAAGCACCCTATTCAGACATGCAAACTAGGTTGCCTCTGCTGTACTCTGGGCAAACAGGATTGGGCTAATGGTGTTTTGTGTAAATGAGGCACACATTAGATAGCGTGCATTCAGGTTCTGTTTATCTAGTTACAATTTTTCTTTGCAAGAGCCTTTCAGTCTCCAGTTTCCCTGTAAAAAATGTCCCTTGCAGCGGGTACCAGGGGGATGGGGGTAGGTCGAAAGAAGTTCAAGATTTTACAGATGAATTGAATACAGAGGAAAATAGATACCAAGGTCAGGCTAAGAGAAAAGAAATTGATTCCAAGGGCAGCAGCAAAATTGAAGAGGCCTAGTCTCTAGCAAAATATATTCCTTATCATTGTTCTGCTAAATCAGTTGTAATAGAAGGTAACAACGGAGGGAAAATGTTATGGGAACTGAATATAGTAAATTTTACTGGTGATTTATTACATATGTATTTTGATTACTCCTATCTCACTGTTCAGCTTCTCTGCACAAAACTGCATTGTGGCAGACCCTGGAAATGGATTCCTTCTAGCAGACCCCTGCCAGTTCAGGTCATTGATCCAGACATATATGCTGGCTCAGAAGAAAGAGGCTGCACCTACATCCTGCCATGAACATTTTCAGGACTAAGCTATTTCACACTTTAGTGTTCTCACCATTTTGAATATGTGTATAATGCAGTACTGTATATCAAAAAAACACCTACATAATACTGCAGATGTGACCCATTCTAGCAGGGAGGAATGGGAGAATAGCAGCACAGAGTAAACAGGTTTTTTGTTGTGGCTTCCCACTAATGATTACAATATTTTCAAGACAGTATCACAGAATGCTACATGGAATGTATTTATGCTGATATGTATTTCATTTTGCATTAAAAATAATCAGCTTCACTGAAATCATACAGATATCTACCATATGCTAAAAAATGGTTCTACATGTAGCAATGTAGAAGAAATAACATTTTTTCTGTTCACAGAAAGAGGCTGTGAAATTTTTCTAATCCATAAGAAAAAACTGAAATGTTGAAGCTGTGGTTTTAGACATCTGTAGGCCAGAAAAGAGCCCAAATTTGCACAAGGCATGCAGAGTAACTTGCAAAATAACTGATTTCAGCTAAACAAACATGGGAACATTTTCAATTAGGTAAAGAGATACTCATGTAGCAGAAGACATTTCTTTAGGAAAGAGATAGAGCTGTCCAGACATTAGGTCAATGGTGAACCTAAAAACAATGTCACCAAATGGTACAAGGAGCTTCCTAGGTGTCCGTGGGTCTTATTTTCCCATAGCTCCTTTACACGTGACTTTGAATTGGTCCATTTAGTTGCACAAAACCACTCTGGTTTTGGTGGTCATTTCAAGTCATGCAAAAGATTTTTTTGAAAAACAGAGAGAATGTGCTTAACAGGGGTGGAAAAGCTCATTCCAAAATGCCAGGGAATGAGGTTTCAGGGATGCAGACCTGAGCCAGCAGGAGTGAGAAGCCTTTCCTCCTGCCAGGCATGGGCTGGACTGGGGCATGGCCTCTTCTCCTCCTCAGAGTCACCCAGAGATGCACACCTCTAAGGGCTGCTGCTCGGGCACTGTTCCCTCCCACTTCTGCAGGGAAAACATCCTTGGCAAAATCCCAAGGCCTCAGGAGCCCTTCCTGACATGATGTAAGAGATCTATGCTTGTGAGGACGGGCTCACCTACAGGAATTCTGGATGGGATAAAGCCCTCTCCATGGAGTGTTTAAATCAGCTAAGCTGGTTTCAGAGAGCATCTATCGATCTTTGTTCTTACCCACTCAGAAAACACTGTGTTCAAATGAAAAAACCCATAGCTTTATTATACAATTTAAAATCTGTTTTCAGATTTTAATCACTCAGATTTTAATCACTAAATTGATTTAACAGTTATACATTTGTATAAACTAGATGTTTGCCACCATCTCCAGAATTACACAAAGTCCAAAGACTTTCGGTACTACATAAAAAAATTAAAATTCTCTCTTCAAGACCCCTAATTAACATTTTTTTTTCTTTTTTGACTCCATTACAGAAAGTCTCCTGAATGCAAGACCAAAGATGATTGAAGAGCACTGTTTAAAACCATTTACCACTGAATTTTCCTGCACTCGACCTCAGCTCCTAATTTTGTTCTAAGTTCTGCTGAACCTGTCTGAAGCCACGTGCATTCTTTGCATAGGCTCACGCTTACACACACCTGAACACCAGTGCTCACTCAGGGAACAGAACTAGCAGCTTATCGACCTTTGGGTGCTCCTTTCAGAGCAAAACACAAACAAGAGTGCTGCTGGTCTTTTCCACACTTCATGGCATGAGAGCTTTTCCAGCCCTCTAAGCCTTCCTTGTGTTTGAAGGTGTCCCTGAGTTTTCAACATTTCTGTCACACCTGTGGGATGGAGAATTTGCATAAATCAAACATTTGCCTTGAAACATGGCACACAAAGCTCTGATTCAAAGGGAGGGAAAGACTTGAAATCTGAAAGCAGGTATATCAGAGAAGACTATGTAGGTAAGCAGGAAAAAGCATCATTGAAATGTCTAATATTCATATTGCTACAACCCTCATAAGGGCTTCAGAGATAAGATGAAACCCCATAAAGAGCTCAATGTAGATGGAAACCAATTACACGGTTTTTGCAGTAAATAAGACAACACATAAGACATGCACACCTGTGTTACCTGCCACCCCATCCATATGGCTATGGGGAATAGTGGGATTAAGTTTCGGCAATATCCTGCCAATGAAATTTGCTGCTGGCTGATGAGGAGCCAAAGTTTGAAGATCAGTCCTGTCTTCTATGAGAGTAGAAAAAGGCCACCTTCTGTCACTCTGACTTATCTCTCCTTTCCCACCTCCTAGAAAACCTTTTTTTCCTTTGTTCTCTTCTCCATCCATGTTGCATGTTGGGGATAACAAATACTGAGAGTAACTGAGAGATATTCTTGGGTCTCAGTCATTTTTGTGATAAGTCTTTCAGTCTTTTTGTGTGGTAGATTTTTTTGGACACTTGCTACATCACAGGGTAAGTGCTTTGGTGGAAGAATAGATATGTATTAAGGAGCCTGGCAGGGATTGTGATCTGCATGCTCTCACCTTGAGGATTTGATTTGTCCACCTGCCAGATCCATGGACTGAGAGGACAGTGAGAGGAGAAGAGTGACTGTAGAGGTGCATCCCTTGTGTGGTGACAATTACTTCATTAGTATACAGACTTAACAGGCTTAGCAGGAAAGACTGTAAATGGCAACACCTGAGAATATTGAAGAAATGTGTACATATTATAGATATTTGAGGTTACACCTGCCTGTCATACAGACCAAATCCTCAGGTCTTATGCAGTCACTGATGAAGCCATTCTTTCTCAGTAGAATCATCACCAGCCTTGGCAGGGCATTTGACATGCACCCAACAAGGCAGCTGACCACGAGACAAGCTGTTTGACCAGACACATGTACTCCACATACCACAGGAAAGGAACCAACAGAAAACAAAGAAATTAAACCCCAGTTCTCTGGCAAAATGCTCATTCATGGCATCAGGTCTATTTCCTTTGTAGTCATAGGAAATTATTAAATTTTATTTCAATGTAACAAGAATTAATGGAATAATTTATTGTTCCATCGTTCTAATTATTCTTGAGAATAATTATAGTTGAATAATTTACTAATAGCAACAACTATTTATTATATATAATTAATAAATATTATTATAGGTATTATATTATAGGTATTATTATTATAGGTATTATGTTATAGTATGTGATTTTTATTA
>WEZZ01011833.1:27681-38497 GCA_013400585.1 Chloropsis cyanopogon | reverse complement strand
TCCTGTGGCACACCATGGCCCCACTAGGACTGAGGATGCTTTGGGCTGGCTTTAAGACATTTTGTGCCTTCATAAATAAAATAATGTGGTTTGGTGTGTGAAGAGAGAAAAGGCAGATTGTACTGTTGTCTGAGCTGAGACATGCTGCAAACTTAGGTTGAATGTTGGGCAAAAAAGTCAGGTGGCACTGAGGTTTGTTTGTAACACCAAATCCTGGCAGTTCATGCTCCAAGAGGATGCCCTGTGATTTGGTTGTGTTCCAGGCACAGAACCAGGGGGGAAATGGGGGGTGTGTATGAGTATTGTGGCATGGCAGCTGTTAATAGACATACAGGCTGAACTCTTTCGACTGTGCAGCTACCACTGAAGAAAATGCCAAAATAATATTTGTAGTGATGTCTGAATAAAATGATCTTTTATATTTGAACTGCTAGAACAATTGCTATGACACAACATAATCTATATAATCTATACCCTATTAAGTAATTATTTTTTCCTCAGGTTGCCATAGAGTATTTAATGTATTTATTTTTCTTTTGTGAGGAAAATGAGTGAATTAAACATCTAGAAAAGATTTTGCAGTTGAATATCAAACCAGAATTTTTTGTCAGTACATTTAACTGGGTTAGAATATTCTGTGTTCATCATAATAACCCTAAAATTACATTTTTGGATTCAAAACTGGGAACAAATAGGACTCTAGTTTTAGGGTTAGAAGCCAAATAGTTTAAGTAATTTTCTTTTTTACAGTGCTGTAGTAAAAACTTGCTAGTGGAATCTGGAAGGGGGATAAATGGTTTGTATTTTAGGTGAAATAAATTTTAAGTGAAGTAGATGGTTGTAGCTGGCCATAAAGTCCTAAGTGTCAGATATGGAATTCATACAACTTTTAAAATCCCCAAAACAACTTTTCAAAGAGGTTGGATGAAGATAATAATTACTATAATTAATTCTAAATTGTAATTTTATATTGTGTTCACTTTCATTTTATGCTTTTTTTTAGCAAAACTGACAAAAAAATGAATATGAATAAACACTACAAACAACTTTTTCCTATATTTTTACAGGCTGATAACACTTTAAAATGTTTTACTGAATTTTCTGGGAGATCATTTAACACCCTATTTTATAACAAACACCTTTACTTTCACTTGAGAAAGTTTTTGTTTGAAGGGGCTACTATGGAATTACATTTATCAAATCAATTCTTTTGAGGGTTTGTGGTCTTTCAGTCCTAAATGGCTATTCCAAAAGCAGTCTGGGGAAGCTGATGTCATTTTCAGAACATCAAAATTGTCTGCTGTGGCAGAACAACACTGGGTTTTGCTTTTTGCAAGCTCTGAGGCTGTCCCTTACCACCTCACTGATCCAGAGTCAGACACAGGCAGGGACTCTGTGGCTCATTTGAGATTTGGCTTCTTCTCCTCTCCGGTTGCCAGAACACTAAATTACGTGTAGTTAATACTTTAGAACTCTGTGATGCTTTACTATGACAGTAATGTATTAATGATCACAAAGGCTTTTGAGCTATTACTCAGTATCCTCCAATTCCTATACCTCAATAAAAATGATATTCTAAGCATTATCCACAATTGTTTTCTGGCAGAAATATTCCCTGTGTTATTGTCTTTTAATGATGAGGATGGATGTTCTATCGACTGTCCTCTTTCTTTTAATGTTGACTGTAGAATATAGGACATCCTGTGTTTCTTTCATTTTTCTCTAGACTGTGATATTTGATAACTGCTTGCAGACAAGGCTTCTGGAGACTGTGCTAGCCTGGGCTTTTAAAAAATATATTGCTATTTTGCAGTTACTGTGAAGAGGAATGAAAGCCATACTCCTTTTTGTTTTAAGGAAAATTGCCCGTGAGAGACTGACTTCTGAAATACAGAGATTTAGAACCCTCAGAGAGGCCAGAATGGACCTTGGATAATAATGTGCCATGAAAAATAATATAATGGATGGATCCACCATTCCTTGAAATCTGAAGAATTAAGGTCTGAATCACCAGGCACATAGACCATGATGTACTAGAGAGACAGTTTGCCAACTGTTCTTCCACTGTCCTAGCTAGTATTTCTCAAATTCCCACTTCATCTGCTATTGGATTTATGATGGACTTATAAAAAAAGGCCAATATTAACTATTATTGGTGATATTGCTTGTTCATACAAATCAAGAACTTTGGACTGAAATATGACATAGTCCCTGCCTAAAAGGAAACCTCAAATAAAACACAGGATTCCAGTGAGCACACTAGACATTTTTTTGTTCCTTTCAAAATGTCTTAGTTTTCTCTGACATATGCTCAACAGCTATGTGAGATCTTCTGTTGCAATTTCATTCTAAATCAAATTTTAATTTCTTATGTTGAAATTGCTCGCAAGAGTTAGAATTGCATGATTCTTTCTGCATTTCCCATAATAATCTACTTCAGCTTTCATGGTGGATGCATATAGTTAGTCTTAATTAAAGCTAGCTGATAAAATGGTGTTCTAAAACAATAATTCTTTAAACAATCTTTTAGTGTCTAATCATGACACTAATGAAGTTTAGTTTAAAATACATTATTTTATAAACTGTAGTATGTCAGTAAGTAGTCATGAGAGTAGAGATGTTTTGATTTTTTGCATGATGAATAATTAATGGTATTTTAAACACAAGATCAGTAATTTTGTTGGCCTTCTCTCCATAATTTTTTTGAGTATCTGAAGACTGCACAGTTTATTTCTTATATCTTTAGAATTTAGGTTATGGAAACTTCCTAAGCTGTAACATTCTGAATTTGCCACTGAATCCAAGTAGTTCAGAGCTTCAATTCTAATGAGGTCAGTGAGCATGGCAGATATTTATTAACACCCTCTGTGAATTAGGCCATCCTTTCAGGTTGTTATTTCAACAACCTAATTATATCTGGGTTTGATATTCCAATTTACTAACTATTACTGACTCCTGTAATGGATAGCATGCAGACAAACTGCTGCTTCTGACAGAACCACTGAGAGCAACCAGCCTGGGAGCTCAGACATCCATGAAAGCAGACTAACTGACCAGTAAAGGGCAAGGAAAAGAGGGGAAAAATACCAAAAGAAATGAAGAGAAAGTTACTTTTACAAGAAAAAATGCCAAGATGCCTTACCGTGGTGTTTTCTACTGTTCTGAAAACAGCATTTTTCTGTATCAGGTCTCACCATCTTCAGTCTTCAGGTTAGTGCTTTTTAGATTGCTTACATAGTCTGAACTATTCCCAGTAAATTTGACTGTGCTGTGCTACTCTTTCTGATTAGAAAAATCCTCTGTAATATGTAAGAGTCATAACCACTTTAGAGTGTATTTTTTAATTTTCTTGCTTATTTGAAAAGTCAATGCTGAGCACTTCAACTTTTCAAATGGCTGGGAATTTTTCAATGTTTATCAGAAGATAGTAGTTTAAAAGGCAAACTTTTATATAGGAATGGATTACATGTTAGTAATATCTCAATGCCAAAAGAACCACATTTACCACATTTTTCAGTTTGAGATTTTTAAGGTTAAAGCTTGACATTTTTAAAACAAATAATCCAGCTATGTGTTGAGATATATTTAATTTTGAAGAGCCACATAAACTGTAATAATGATTTAAAATTATAGATATTTTGATATGATTGGCAAAAAAAAAAAGTTTCTTTACCCAATTTTTAACATTTCTTTTTGCATGAACCTTCAGGATTTTTAAAAAAAATTTCCTCCCATTTGGGTACAGGAGCATTCTTGGCAATCAGTTCTGTACTGTAAAATTATTACTGAGATTTTCCTAATGTTGTATCTTTCTAACATTCCTGTACTCTTCTGTTTGTTTTCTCTACTTCTGTGACTGTTTTTTTACTGTATTCTTTAGAGACCATCTCCTTGCTCAGTACCATGGGGTTGCTGCAGAGTTCTGTACCTCATATCAACCTCTCTGGGCAATCCTTGCACACTCATTGAAGTATTTAAGTTCTCTGATACCTGTTTTTACTGTCAAGTCAGCAGCTCTTGCTGGCTGCATTAGGCTTAATATTCTCTAAACTTCCACTATGACTTTTTACAAGTATTATGGAGACTTAGGATACAAGCAGTTTGCAAGTAGCTGAGCAGTGTCTGCCACGTGTGAGCACATAGGAGCACCTGCATTACCTGGGGTGCTTCGTTTGGAGCTGGATGCTGGGACATCTGGAGGGAAGCAGCTGTGACAGGCTCAGCTCTTTTGTGGTTTTTAATTCAGAGGCGGCTTGTGCAAAAGAGAGGTGCTTAGGGGGACATTACAACAACTGAGCTGATACAGCTGTTCCTTGCTTTCTGCTATCCATGGCCTTGGGTACTTGGTCCTGCCTCTGTCCTTGCACTATATTTGGGATCGGAATCCCTGGCTGAGCTCACCAAGCCAGCAGAAGAACAACCGAGCTGAGAGGAAGGAAGGGGTTGCAGAAGATTGCAGAAGGGGTTGCTCATGGGGAACCAGCCTCAGATATACAGTGGGCACCAGGGGTGGACTGCCTGTAACTTCCTTGAGACATATCCCCTCATGACTCCTGCCAAATTCTTCCAAAAGTCTTAACTTCAGCAGAGAATGATGTTCAGCACATAATCTTTAAAAGTCTGCTAAAAGCTCGGCTGTCATAACAGTCAAGTTACTTTTCTGCTCTTTATGCCTCTTTAACATTGCATCCCTTATCACATCTAACCTGCCTTGTTGCCAAAGTGTTGAGATTCTTGTTTCTGATTAGCCTGTGATATGGGCCTTCTTTAAATCTCTTACTAAATTTTTGGCTGACAATAATTATGTTCCATTTATGCTGCTCTTTATGCTTGGGCAGAATGTGAACTTCTGCAGAATTAATGGGTTAACCTCCTTCAAATCTCCCCTTAAAACTGTTTCTCAAGTTTCTTATATGATTAATGCAGCCCTGGGCTGAGCTCATCTCAAGAGCATGGGAAATAAAGAGGAGAAATTAGGAGGTTTGTGGTTGCTCAAGGAGGTGTATTAAAATCTGCATCCAAAATAAAAATTGACAGGACAAGGCCTGAAGAAACTCAACCTATCTGAAAATTTGGCCCTGATTTTAAATGGGGACAGACGATATTATTTCTAGAGGCTTCTTTGGGGGAAACATTCACTTTAAATATTTCAGTGATGGTGTGCGGCAGCCAGCATCTGGGGAAATCGGTAGAAAACAAAAAAATAAATGATCTAGCCAGAATTTGTAATCAAAGTAACCCCTTTAACACTTTCTGGAGAAGGCTTTAAAAGTTATCAATTGTTATTATCCACCAGCTTTAACACAGCAGTAACAGTTCTGTTTCCCATATTTCCTAAGGTTGTATTTCCTTGGTCAGGTGTTACACTGGGAAGTGTCAAAGGGGCTGTGCAGTTCAGGCACAGTGACCTGTCCACATGGACAGCACACGGGGCGACCTGAGTCCCCAGAAATGTCCTGTCGACCTGCATCTCCCCACGTGTTCTTGCATCACTCTGTCTTCTGTTGCCTGGCAAGTAGCTGAGGATTTCTAAGGGAAGAGCAAAAGAAGGAAGGAACTGAAAACTAGGGGGAAGGCTTTCTAAGGAAAGTCTGTGAAGCCTGCACCAAATGTAGAGACCGGTGGAAAATGCAGCAGTAGCGAGGCAAAAAAAGGGGAAGGACTTCCATATATGTGGATGTGCATGATTTCCATAAGCAGCTTGATCTGCTTTGGGTGAGCTCATTGTAATGACAGTAACACAGAGATGTATGATGATGCTGTATTCTGGCTCTTTTGTGCTGCTCAGAAACCTACGGCTTTTTATCTAATGTATTACAGACACTAGAATTAAGCACACAGTAATCCAAATCTTTATTTTCACTTTGTGTTCTCTCATGTTATGATTACAGAATGTTGCCATATTCTTTGTGAGTTGTCCGAAGTCGTCGGAGTGAAACTGTGAATTGGGGTATTATCAGAATAGGAAGGATCCTATTAAATCCTTTTAAGTGTATGATGTGTGTGAGAGTAAATGGAGTGGTTATTTTACATGTAGTTCAGTAATTGGCATGTGTTGCAGTAAATAGGGAAAGTGCAGTAGTTACCACTGAGGATATATTATTTTACCATGAATTTTCAAGGTTTTGCTGTACAAAAGAATTGGAAGAGGGTTTAAGTATGGTATTGATAAAATGTATCTCAGAACCTAACTTTTAACTGATTTTTTTTTTTTGGATAATGTTTCTTTTCAAGCTCGTAGTTATACAACTCTGTCTTAAGGATTCCTTTCCTGTTTCCACAATTTGACCTTCTTCTTCCTCAGTTCTTTACAAAGCATATACCGATCAGTACACACTCTGCATTGTCTGCGGCAATGAGATGATACTTGCTATCATTCTTTCAGCTGCTTCTTTTTCTTGCAGGCTTCCTCTCTGTTTGTCTTATATTATGTTCATTAATTTTTCTTGCTCTTTTCTCTGGGGAAGCCTGTAAAGACATAGTAATAGATATATGGTAAATTTATTCAAGTAGATAACTTAAAATGAATATCTGGCTTGCTTGGTAAGTGGGACAAGAAAAAATAAAAAGTAAGTTTTGATAAGTCAGAATGCATCTGGTAAAGTCTTAATGCAACAAAAAAACCATCCACCAGTACTTCTGGGAGCAATGGTCAGCCCTCAGCTCCATCACCAATAAATCTGGCTTCAGTTAAATGAATTTCATGTTCCACCACTGTATTTTATTGTTCCCTTAGGTTAGCTAAAACCATTGCTTTTGCTGCTGCTGCAATCAATGATGTTATAGAACTTTATACTTCAGACTGAGTCAAAAGATGGCAGTTAACTATGTGTGATGATGATGAAAAAAGTCAAACTCTCTGCATCATTTAATGTCACCTTAAATAATCTCTATGTCACCAGAAACACAGCTCAGACATTGTCTCTTCACTATTCTGCTTATTTATATGATTACCAAGTAGTCTTCCAAATAGACCATCATCTGAAGGTTTCTTCAGTATTTTTTGTTAGTAGTTGTTAGGAAAATAAAGATTTTTTTTTTAAGTTTTGTGCAGAATACTACAGTATTCTTTTAATGGAAAAAACGCAGGCCACATGGAATTATTCAATCAAATGTCATCAACACTAGTATGTGTAGATACTTATGCTCACATGTATGATACCTAAATAAATGACTAGAAGATAATTAGCAGAGCTAATCCTTCTTTTTGTTTGCATAAAATCTTTTTCTAATACTAAAATTTCTATCACTTCCCAAAATTTCTCATGCTTTGGAAGAAATGCTTTATTTTTGTGGATTTATGTTTTCCATTATTGCAGGTAAAGTAGTAAACGGCTTTGTTGAGTCAGTTTGACAGAATTCTCTCAGCTTGTGAGAGGCTGATTGCTGAAGAGGAAAGCACATTTCAGACCCACAGCTGTCACTTGTCACAGAGGCAGGAGCTGTGGGTTATCCTCCCCAAAATAAGCCAGTTGACTTGGGGGTTACAATGAAGCTGACCACCAGTAGGCTTGCTACCTTACGCTGACAAGGGATAATTGATAGGAAATGAGAAATCTCTTTTGGGGAGAAGGAATCAAGAACAAAAGGTTCCTACCAGCCTCTGCTTCTCTTAGGAAGAAGAAGGGGACTCTCAGGGTGTCTGAGGGTGTCTTCCCTGCCAGGGTCCAGGGAAGAGCTACCAGCCCTTTGTGGCAGGGCAGGCTTGCTGCTGGCTGATCAGTGGCCAGTGTTGGCTGAAGGTACTCTTCCTGCTAAGTTAAAAAGTTCAAGCTGTGCTTAGTTTTCAACCCATAAAAGTAATTTGCTGCTAGTGTGAGGAGCTGAGACTCTGTTGGCTTCAACAAACTGGCCTACAAGTCATGCTGGTGGTGAATTTGACAAAATTTATTCATTCCAGCTTGATCGCAGAACCTTTGATTAAATTATGTTTTTCTCTATTTTCTCATGAAGGGCCACATCTGCTCATGTGGAAATCGCTTGTAACAACATTGAAACATAAATTATTTGATGAACTACTTAGGACTATTCACTTAATGCATGATGATCCCGTGAACATGTTAATGAGTGGTAATTCTCTGATGATTGAACTGCTTTAAAATGTCTTTCTACTTATATGTCATTAGAATGAACTTGGCCCTTCTAAAACATCCGTCATTCATCATGTTCCAATGTTGCATCTGACTGCATATCACTTTAATTTCCCTCACTTAACAAAACAATCTATTCATTACAAGAGTTTGAAGCATGTTTTCTAAATTAGAAAACCCTAGTTAATATATATTGTTGGTTATCTTTACAAGTATAGTAGAGCAAAGTGTAGCATCCCAAATTGTGATTACATACTTAGTGCATTTGAATATGGTAACTAAAACTAAATGGAAGTTTTAAGAAGAACCTTTGTTGAAATCAATGATGTTGTTAGCTGGAGAATCAGAACTGGTAAAACAAGTTGCTGAAAGCAAAAGGTTGACTTTTCTTTCTGAAATAGTTGATCAAAAATTTTATCAGTAATCCCTTTTTTCACATGCATTTCTTGTCCTGACAACTCAATAAGCAGAGAATTATGGAGTAATACTAGTGCAAATATGAGTACTTATCATAAATATATATTTTTATTGGGTTTTCCTGCTTTTCCCATCTATTTTTTCATTTTAATCCTGGAAGTCCTGGATCCTTTCACACATTGTGAACCCCATTAAATCTTACATTAGATTTGCTCCTTTTTGAATCTATGTGTGGTGGCTGCTGCAAAAGTGGTTCTTACTTCCCAACAATCTCAAGACATTTATCCCAGGATGTGCTGGACTGCTGACTGAAGACTGCTCCATGTTTGAAGATTTTTTTAAACATGCGCTGCATAAGCTCCATCTCCTATAACCAAAAGACAGCTTTTGGAAGAGGAGATAGATAAACTATCAGCTAAATACACCAATTGAAAAGTATCAGCAGAAATGCATTTGTTTTTCCATATAGCTAAATGAATTCCCCATTGAGCTAGTAAAATTCTGGGAAATAACAGTGGAGATGGGCTAATAACCTCCATACATGCCAGAAATCTTTATTCTCAGAGAGCCTGAGTCTTGTAAAATATGCACAAATATGTGGTGACTAAACTTCAATCTTTTTATTTTGAAAACCACTTCAATATTTTTAATTTTGCTTTTAAAATACTTTTTTGCCTTGCTAGGAAAGTAGTCACTTATACTGGGTTTATTTCTCACAGTTATTTGATCAACCATGTTTTTAACACATTTTATTTTGGTTGCCATACTAAGATGCTTGGGCAGATGTGGGAAGTTTATGAATGCTTTTCTGGTAAGCAATGCAACATTTTGGTTGTATTCATGCTTTCAGCAGCTCTTGGTACAATAGAAGTTAATATATTATTGATTAGCATACAGAATAGTTAAAATGTGAATAAAATATGTATTAAAGAAATTGAACAATTATGTGGTAAGACGAAATTACTGAATAAAGTGTACTTCGAAATACATAAGTAGCATTGATCTCTGTGTTGGACTAAGAATGTTGATGGAATCAGAATAAACTAAGAAACTCTACTGTGAGCTCACTTTCTAAAATTTCTGCCTCTTCCTGTGAATCACAATCTTTTTTTGTTGATAACCCAATAAATAAGAGTGAGTTTGCTATGAGTTAAGAATTAATTACAGTGAATTCCTAGTGAACCATTCCAAAACTGTATTAGCTTTTTTTTCATCATTCATTCCTTAAAGATGGCAGCTTATGGTACATATATTTAGTGCTTTGTCTGTGTCAGTACCAAAATTGAGTTAGTGGTGTCTTAAACTTTCACAAACATTTTAATGATTAAACTTCTAATGGTACATTAAACTTTTCCTTCCAACTAACCATGATAGTGTTTGTGGATATATTGCTATAGCTTTGGCTAAATTTATGTGTAAATCAACCTTTAAAAAGCCTTATGTTCTTTATGGAAATAATTCTGAACTGTTTTGTATGGAAGAATTGTTATTAACAGTGAAAATAGTCTACAATTTCTACAAAATGTTAGGTAAGAGCTGTTTTAAAATATTAATTAATGTGTGTGTATTTTTTTAATGCAGCCCCTGTTCTCCCTGGGGCATATCAACAAAGCCAGACTCAAGGATATGGATACATGCACCAGACCAGTATGTCATCCATGAGGTCCATGCATTCACAGCCTCATTCAGCAAGTCTGGTGAGTACTGAATTTAAAGGAGAATTTTATTTGGTAAGCACCATCATCAGCTATTGTGAAATCTCTTAAATATGACTGAATTGAACCCCTAGAGTTCTAGAGTTGACCTATTTGACTATCTTTATCATAAATGTAACTGGTAGTCCTCATGTATAGAAAAGATTTAAGTGACTATAGGCAGTGGTAAGAACTTCTGTATCAGAATACATTAAAAGAACGGTATGATATTCAGAGAGCAGAGAAATAACTGAATTCTTTGCCTACTTGCCTACTTAAAACAAACAGTAGATGCTTGGACAGTGTTTCACAGGCTGAATTTTGATGTTATGCTTTGTGATCTCTTAAGATCACTCTGTTGGTTTAAATTAGTTTCAGTTTTTGTGACTTGCTGATTTTGTGGTAGCAGCCTTTGTGCCTACCTGTATTACTTCTGCTTGTGTAGAGCTAGCTCAGACTCCAGATTGCTGTGCCCTTTCTAATTCCCCACAGCAGTCGTGCACTGACTCATGTGTGATCCAGATTGAGTTACACTGGTTGGCAACTGAGAAGAAGCTTTATCATGAAACCGTGGCTGCCTCATGAAGTTCTCAGCTGTGGTGGATGGGAATGTAA
>WEZZ01011833.1:4917-27660 GCA_013400585.1 Chloropsis cyanopogon | reverse complement strand
AGCTGGAGTGAATATTTCATTTTCAAAGTAACTGGTCATGGAAGGAGAGCTGGATGCTATTCAGCTGGGATTTTTAGGAAATTAAGCTTCTTTTCTTTTTAACTCCCTATATAAAAATTTTAGTTTTAATGATTATCATATTTTTAAAATCATATCACTGCATAGATATTTCCTAGTTGCCTAGAGATCCAGCCACCTTTTACCTTAGAATATTGTCATTTTGAATTTTAAACTATTTTGGATAGATGTTTATTTACTACCTCTCTCACCTTTTTAGACATGAATAAATATTTGATTATGAACCAAACTTAGAGCTTCCTGAGCTGAAACAAACCTGTTTTCAAGATTAGGTGAAACTTGTATTTTTTTGTAAAACTGAAACTCCATGACATTTTATATTGTAAAGGTCATGACTTTCTGTGTGGCATGAGTACTTTCAGGCTTACCAGATTCTCAGCTATTGGGGGCTGAGTGGGATAACTTGCTGGAAAGTCTGGGATCCAGATACCTCCATCATTGAGTGAGTCAATAACCTGGGAAACTCTTTGGACACCTGCATGACAGCTGTGAGACAGCTGAAAGTGGAATCAACCATTAATTTCCACCAATATTACAAAGCACTTGGGCACTGACCGCTTTCCAAAAGAGACAAAATCCAAAAAGTGGGAGACCTGGAAGCCTGGGCTTTGCCAGCAGATTTGCTAGTCGTTGGGGAGCAAAGCAAACAGCCCTCAAATCCAGCAGACAGAAAATGGAGATGCAAATCTCAGAATGTGCTTACCAGCCTTTGCAGCTTTGCAGGCAGAGAGATTACTACTATTTCCCAATACCTCTGTGTCCCAGTGACTTACCTGATTGGCTGTTGAAACAGTGTCATTTCAGTCACCTTAAGAATCATCATTTGCCTCTTCTTCAAGAATTGGCAATGTGAAGGTAATAGGAAAAGGAAGGGAGTGAGGTTGAAGGATTTTAAAAGTAAGATTGACTTATTTCAATAGATTTATTTTCCCTGTTTTGAAACTGTTTTCACTTGACATCCTTATAAGTGATAATATTTTGTTGTGGGAAAAAAAATGAAAACAGCAAACATCATGATTTAAACTCATTTTGCTGTTAAAAACTTTAGATTTCCCTTTAGAAAATAAACCCCAAGCATTTCCAGAGAGAGGAAATCAAGGACTATTGGCCTTGTGCGGACTGCTAACTTGCCAGTCTGGTGAGGAAGACAGAGTGTGATCTTACCATCCCGGGGTGATGATTCTGCTCCAAAAGAGGAATCTGAAATGCAGTTAGAAACCTGCCAGGCTCCCTTGTCTTCCCATCTTAAGACCTGAATATTTTCATTAGCCTGTGCACCTTATCCAGATGCATTGCACGGTGTTGTCAGTCAGCTATTGGGACAACACAGAGTGGTCTCAGAGTGTGCCTGGGGGAAGCTCCTGCCTGGGGATGTGTTTAAATGTAGCAGTTTGCACAGACTGAAGGTTGATGACTGTCCTGGAGCACTTTTAAAATGAGATGTGGACATGCTGTAGGAGATCTGACAAACTTACACAATATTTAGGTTCATTGTTTTCAGCTGCCTGTTCAGTTCTGGGCTTGGAGCAGTACTGCCAGAGATGCAGTGTTGTCTGGCTAAATAACAGAGGGAGGAAAGATGAGAAGAAAGTGCTAGGGGAAGGAGACTGGAGGAAAGGAATCCTGGAATAGTGACCTCGAAGCCTTAACAGTTTTTGAGGCTTAACTAAAAGCCAATGAAGGTGGTAAAGTCATTCATCAGTGCCTGAGTTTTGCCAGGACATCTCTAGGGCAAAAAAGATTAAGATCCCATGGGTTATATCGTGGTGGAGATGATTGCAGAGTTAGCTGCTGTAGTACATTTACTCCTTTCAACTGAGTTGTCGTATTGTTATCAAATCTGTCCCCAAAAGGCATAAGTTAATTTTATAATCATGTTCACCAATCTCCTATATTAAGAAACAGAATTTTTCTAATTTCTAAATTTTCAGAATCTAGTTTATTTAATTTTGAGCTCTGTTTTGTAATAGGCATGATCCTAACATAATCTTTGGATAGGTTTTTTTTCCCAGATAAATTGCATTTGATTTTGATTCTTAACTTTTCCTCACTTTCTGTGAGCAGTTCTGCATAATGGGGTGAATTAAATTGTTGCTCAGGGTACAAAGTTTTTTATAGCAGAAAGCCCTGAGGACTGTTTTCCTCCTTGGAAAATAATGGGGTGTTCACACACTGTTCAATATCCAAGAGTGGTAGGAAAACAAAACCTATGCTTCAAGTTGGCTTTCCTTGATGTCTGCTGTATGTGAGGGACACTGCACCAGTTACTGCTCTTTGCAGGGAGCTGTCCATAGAACAGGTATGAAGTGGAAATACACTTCTGTCAGCCCAGAACTTGCTGGGGAGCTGAGAATATAATACCTGGATTTCAGTTCTTCATATGGACAAGACTTACTGATCTGTCTGAGCAGTGGGTGATTGAGATAGACATTTAAGGAGGTGGGAGATAAGTGAGTTTTGACTCCTGTTTTACAGAACTCCAAACTTACATCCTCTTGTAACTTAGTACCCGCTAAACTCACTCCTGACTGAGGAATACTGAGGAATAATTCACTGAAATGCATTTTAAAATCCCTGCTTTGAGTCCTTTAGGCATTGTAATTCTAGATTATATAGCCCAGACTACACTCTGCAGTGATAATTAGGCATTAAATGCTAACAGGATTATTATGGAGATTTCTCCTGACAGCCATTTAGCACCTAATTAGGTGTTAAGGCCATAAATTTAGGTTTCTCAGCAGCATTTCGGGCCCTAATAAATTCTTTTAAAGTTTGAAATTGCGGGCTTGTCTTCACAACTGTTCACCACAGTGATGCAGTCAAGCTGCCTTTGAGGAGACAGCAGCGTCATGTCCTTTGCCATGGTACTCTAAGGAAGAGTGAGCATCCTTCTGAGTGAGAAAAACCTCTCTATTTTTCCAATTTATGTTAGTTTAATAAAACATTTAATTTCTTCACCAGTCTTTTCCCATTTAAGGGAGACCTATAAGCATGGCTCTAGGCAAAATCCATTTACTGTCTTATACCAGATATAGACTTGCTACATTTTTCTTAAATGGACCCTCTTCTGAAATAAATTGTTTAAAGGGCTAACTGCTGCTGAGTTTGTTGTAATAGCATGTTTTTCACTCTTTTTTGGGGTTGGTTTCAAGGCTCAGCAGCGAGATCAGTTGAAATAGCTGGAAAAAATAAGATTCTGAAAGGCAGAGAGCCTTTTGACAGCTAGTTGTCCACTTTATGAATATTTAAGGAATTTTTGGTGATGATAGAACCCAAGAAATTATTTACTGTCATGTAGTGTGTAAAAAATGATCCTTTTTTCGATTGAGTTCCATGCACACTTGGAGGACATTAAGGAAGCACTAGGAAAACACGTACCTCTGATTGAAAACTGCTCTTGGTCACAGCCTGTAGGTCAGCAGAACTACATGGCAGAGAGCAATAATATAGCACAAGACTCAAATGCAGTTCAGGGTAGACTTGTCAGGAAAGTGGTCTCCAATGGTCTCCAGTGTTTAAACAGGAGCTGATTTCTCTGTCCTGTTTAATTTGCACTACGAATGATAGAGCCAAGACTAAAAGTATGTTTCTAGCATGGGAACAGTAATGCTCAGTTGCCCTATAGAGTTTGAATTAAATAATTCCACATTTCCAGCATGTGACAAATGGCCTGCTTACTCCATGTGGAGCAATCTCCACCTTTTTAAAAAATAGTTTTATTAAAAACACTCAAGTTCATATGATATGAACTAACACTAATTCGTAGCTGTTTTCTTGAGCAGAGAAGTTTGCTGTCTTTTAAAAGGCTCAGACAATAGTATTAGGCGTGAACTCACACATTGACTGTTTTGCCTTTTTTTCTTTTTAAATTATTGTGCCAGAAACATTCAGCTACATATGGTAACATAGCAAAAAATACCGGAAGGGAAATTGGATATTATCAGTGATGCTTGAACTGCCTTTGACTTCTGTTAAGGGTCAGGGTTAGGAAAAGAATGTACTCTTGGGAATTTTAAAATGAGCTAGTTTTATTCTGCTGTTAAGATACAAGGGAAGACTGTTCTTCCTGAGTTTGAAAATCCACTTTGAATTGCAATAAATGATGGCATTTTATTGGTTATGAATTGGTTATGAGTGCAAATAAAAACTTTATTTAGAAAAATAGAGAAAAAAGCTGAAACCTTGTCTTATAGTGGGCAGGGTTGTGGGAAAATTTGTCTTAGCTAATGATGGGACTTTGTGTGCTAAATTTTCTCTGAATATGAAAATATAAGTATTGATAAAAATTATTTTAGAGACTTTTTAAAATCTTGTTTTTCCTTCAGATAATAATGCATTCATAATTCTTAATTTGGGTAAAATCCTAATGAAATGAAGGACATTCAGTGAGATGGAAAAGTTAATGGCCTGGATGAAGACTATGTTTCTTCGGGTAGGGAAGGCACAGGAGAAACTATTTGTGAATCATGCAAATAGGGAGCAGAAGCAGAGCTAGTCTGGCTGGATGTAATGAACTGTTACTAGTTAATTAATGAAACAACAGTTAGAATTTTTCAATATGCAGTGAATGGCTTGAAATCTGTTTGTTTGAAGCCATAAGACAATGTAAGTTAACAAAATAATTATTTTGCTACTCAGAACAAGGGCCTATATTCCCTGTATGTTTGACAGGGTGTAGGAGGGGACACTGTTCCTTTTCAACAGGTAACTTGTGATTTCTCTCTCTGCTTTGTTGCCTCTACTCTTTTTTCCCTTCTCTTTTCTTCTTTGTGCAAAGAGAGGGAATCAAGGAATCTCAGGTTTGAGATTAGACTTGAGACTTTACAGTCTTGTTTTCTTTCCTCCAACAGAGAACATACAGAGCTATGTATGACTACAGCGCTCAAGATGAAGATGAAGTTTCCTTCAGGGATGGTGATTATATCATCAATGTGCAACCAATTGATGATGGCTGGATGTATGGTACTGTTCAGAGAACTGGGAAAACAGGAATGCTTCCAGCAAATTATATTGAGTTTGTTAACTAATTTTTGTCTCTAGTCCTTTGAGCTTTATTATGATTTACTTAAAATCTAACCTTTTAGAAAAAATCAGAAGAATCTTTTAAGAGTTCATGATCATTACTTTATCACTGCTATAACAGTTTGCATTTTCACTCAGAATCCATTTTAGAGTCCTCTAAAGAAAAAATAAATAATCCAGAAGAAGCTCAGAGCTTTAAAAACAGCATTGCTTATAATAGTGCTCTCTCAAAATGAAAAACATATATGGAAGCCTGGTGCTGCCAGTCCTATAAAAACTTTGGTCAATTAACTGTAAAGGGGTAATGCCTTTTCCTTACACCTCAAAGACGTTATAACCATAAAATTGATTCACTTCTTATGGCACTCTGAAGTCACAGGAGGTTAACACACTGAGTTTGAACACATCTTCAAATTATTAGGGAAACGTTTAATGTTTAAGCAGTTAGCTTCCTAATAAAAATTAATATGCTGAGTAGATAATTCAGTCATCTGAAATAAAGACAAGTAACATGCCAAAAAAACCCAAAAACAATAAAACCCCCTACTGCCCAGCAGCCTTACAGTAAATAGGTCTATTTTGACAGCAAAAGATATTTTGACAGCAAAAATTTCCTGACTCTTGCATATCTAGATTTATTCTTGGATTACCCATTTTTTCTTATTTCCAAGTGATCTATTAACTTTTCTTTCATCCTAATCCATCAATTAGATCCAGGTCTGGATTCATGGTTCTTCAGTATCTTTTCTGCAGAAGATTCCTTGCAAAGACTATCTAAAATATAAAACCTGTCAACTCTTCTGTTTCCTTGTAATAATACTTAGCATTTAAATAGAAACTTTCATTAGGGCAACGTACAACCGATACTTCACGTTAGCTCCTTCACCTTCACCTGTAGTGCTGTAAATAAAAATCCCACGTGCGGCCCCGGTGCTGTGCAGTCACACAGAGCCTGCAGTCACATCCCGTTCTCACCACAGGTAACTCGCTTAATGGCTGCTTTGCTGATGAGCTGATGTCCCTCCCCCTGCTGCAGAAACACTTGTGCCTCCATCCAGAGTGGAGGAGAGCTCTGGTTCTTGTAGTGCGTTTCAGATCAACGGCCTGTTGCTTCCGTTTGCTCCCAAATTCTTGGTGATCCAACCGTGGGTTGTACGCTTGCCAAATGATTAATGATGGGGAAGAATTATGTTCTCTTTTAGTGACTTAATCTTTCTCATAACTGACATTGAAGGGAAAGCTAACTAAGCAAAATCCAACATACCCTATGCCATTATGTTTCAGTTTAGCCATCTGTTGAAAACAGTAAAAATATTCTGCTGACAAACCTTCACATGTGCTAGCTGGTGTCTCTTAACTTATGGCCAGAACTGAGAGATCAAGGATTCAGTCTGTGAAGCTGGGAGAGGATCTAACAGCTGGTGGTGACACAGTGGATCAGTATGAGGGATTTTGTCAGCAGGCTTGGGTCACAGGCGCTTGTTTTTGCTTTGACTGGGTGCTGCATTCCCTCACAGGGAGAAACTGTGGAAAGAAGGACAAAAGAGTTAAAGATTCATGTGAGAAATAATTCATGTGGATGCAGAAATGTGTAAGGAAGAAAATGTTTTTCTGATAAAATAATTTGTGGAGTTCAGCCATGTGCTAAGGATGTTAACTTTGGAGTAGCCCTCAGAATATTGAGTCTGCACTGGCTTTCTTTCATTTCTAAAATTTTTGAAGTAGAATTATATACAGAGCTTTTAGACAATTTTTATTGCAGGCAACCCTGCAATAAGTATTTTAAAAATAAATAAGGAAGGCATTATGGATTTGTTGTGTCAACTGAAAGTTGTCAATGCAAATACTTGCAAGTTATCTTTTTGCATACAGTTTTTGCATACAACTTCCAAAGAGTTGGTAAGCTTATGCAATTTCATTTTGGATCTTGCTAACACAGGGATGATACCAGCTGCCAAGCAGAATGGAATGACTGTATTAAAAAAGAAATTTAAAAATGTCCATGACTGTGGAATTACCTGTGCTTTCTTGTCAGCAGCCTAATTTCAAGGCCAAAGCTGCCCAGGAGTATCCAACTTCAAAAAATGTGTTTAGAAAGTAGAATTCCGTGACTGTAAATATGCAATTTGTATAGTTGACTGCTGTGATTTAAAATTCTTGTGAGTTTTGCATAAGGAGCTGCTCTTGCAGCAGACCCTTGCACATTACTGGTGACACCCACATGAAATCAGCAAGTCAAATGGCATTTTTAAAGGCTGATGTGGTATGCTGAGCTAGAAGCTCTGAAACAAGCAATTTGCTTCTGGTTTTCATCACTGGCCATCAACTGCAAGGAGACGAATTCCATCTTCTGCTGGCTGGCAAATTTTTCAGATGATGCCTGAGGCACAGTTGGCTGTCACTTGCTGCTGTGCTGCTCTATTAGCTGCGCAATGCTGACAACAATAAAAACAAGGTGTCAGTTTGCTAACCAAATATGAATAAAAAAGAAATATAGAGAATATCTATACGGCATAATTTTGCAATTTTTAGTGACTTATAAAACAGAGAGTCTCCACCTATAAATACACAATCATTCTTCCTAAATGAGGAGACAGCTTACAGTGTTGTATACTTTATGTATAGAAGTAAATCAAAAAATGAGCATTTGGTGACATTAGAGAACTATGTTAAGCTGAACAATAGAAATAAGATTTCCTTTATGAATTTTGAATATTCATTAGCCTGGCAGAGCAGCTAAAGCAATCTGCAAAAAATAAAAGGTCAAGAAAACAAAACAGTATGTGAATTGTATTTCTCTTGAGAATGGTATGTCAGCAGAATTTTTAAGATCTAGTTCAAGTTACTTATTCTTGTAGTCAACTTTTTTGTCATATATGCTTAGAAATTCATATTTATATGGAATGGTGCCTGGGTTTTGATATAAAACAAATGTTAGTGTAACTTTGCAGCTTTGTTCTAAGCAATGCAATCAGAGGCCCAAAATTATCAGAATGCAATTATCATTTTTCTTTTTTATAAAAACTAAAATTTGTAAGGCAGGGAGAGTAAGTCATGAACTAAATTGTGCCAGCACACGTTTTTCAAAGCATATGTTAGAGACTGTTACATGCAGTGTGATGTAGGGGTAAAAAGATGCTACATGCTGTCTTGTCACCTTTAAAGTTTATATTCATTTTTAGCACAGCATGTTCCCCTCGCTGTTCTTTCTTCCTGTAGTCAACATTTTTCTGGGGAAAGGAAAGGGCTTTTAAGGACTTGAATTTCTCAAGCTGTTCCAAAGTTCAGGTTGGAAGTCCACATGTTCCCATTTTAGAAATAAAAAATTCTGCAAAGAATGCTGTAATTCTTGCTAACACGAGTATAAATGTAGAAAACAACATAGAGCATATTCATGCATACATACAAGAACAAATGGGTGCCTTGCTTTTCATTACTCTTTCTTGCCTGGCTATCTTCATTTTTTAAACAAAGCTACGTACAGGTACTGCAGTTGTAATTTTTCATTATGGAACATTAGCATTTAGTCTTGATGAAACAGGGTTTTCTTGATTACATTTGACATACTATAAACTACTTCAGCAGACTGGGATTTGACGGAGAATCACCTCCCATGGATTATGTTTTTGACAAATGTGTCCCTGCTGAGTGTTTCTTGGGGATGTGGAAGGTCTCCAATACTTGGGAAAGGTAGTAATTCTAGTTTTTATTGTACAGTGACTGCATGTCATCTTGTACGATGAAAAAGAAATTACAGATACAGAGGTCTTTGGCAGGAGGTGGTACAGGGTATAAAATTATAGATTTTTATTAAGTTGATTAATACTCCATTTAAAATATAGAACATACTTTAGTTAGTAAATGTTTAAATAATATACTGAAACAGACAGAAGATGCTGTTGAAAGAAGTCCTCCAAACTGATGTGCTGGCAAATGCAAAGTACTAGTGAGCTGTAGAAGATTAAACCATTTTGCAATGCTTTAGTGATTTTCTCCAGCTTTATGCCATAGGACCCCCATCTCTCCTTTGGAAAGAAAACCTGAAAGCTCTATTTCCTAAACTGCCTGCACTACAACAGTATATTCAAAGGAATTTCATATGCTTCTTGTGTCTGATAAATAGAATTTGCATATTGTACTTAAGTTGTAATCCAGTTGTTGTTGACATTTGGTTAATTATTATTATTTTAGGGGGGAAAATAAGCTATACTGTAGCATTTCAATTGTGTATTTACTATTACTATTAGAAATTGCTAGACCATTGGAAGACAGCAATGACTGTATTGACATTGATTAGCATGATGTGGAAAATCTCTCAGCTGTTGGTTTTTGCAGTGTGATATAAAAAGCAAAAATGAACCGCTGTGCAGTTTGGCTTATGTTTGCTTTAAAGTGTGTAAAGTTTTAGTTATTTTGCAAAAATGTACTGTATTTGGGGTATAAATTTATGAAGGTAACAATTGTTTTTCAAAGGACAGATGAAATTACTCTTGGATCATATGATGTATCATCTTAATTTGGCTTTTGTTATGCAGAAAGTTAACACCAGCTATTAAAATATATTTTAGTAGAAATGCTTTAATTCCTGTTTCTTCCTCTACACTGTGAATATTTAAGCTTTGGTGGACTAGAGCAACATCATGCTGCCCAAAGTACTAACCTATGCAACCTAGTTCACATTTTAGTTGATGTCACAGTGGATGTAACATAACAATTTATTTTGCATAACATTAAACTTCATTCAAATAAAATATTAAACCCAGCACTATGTATGTATTATATTCATAAGCAACACTCTGTAAAGCTACCATACCCATTAGTATAAGCTCTCAAAGATGGATATTGCTTTAACTAAGGAGGCTTTGAGTTTTCAAACTTAAATGGAATATTTAGCTCTATTCGTCAAGCTTGACCCCAGAAAATAGTTTCCTAAAAAAATGGTTTATTTCAGAAATGCCCTCTCCTTAAAAAGTTTGCCTTTTTTAGTCTGCATTTGTAACCCTTCAACAGAACATCAAGTTACGTTCCACGACTCTTGGTTTGTTTAACTAAGCAAATATAGTAAATGAAGAAGGTCCACTGTTTTAATTGATACTGATTTTCTTGCCTTTGAATGGGAATTTGGTTTGGTGTGCTCCCAGTGCAGCACTAATAAAAAAGATTGTATTGCTGGCTTCTTTAAGATAATTTTATCTACAAATGCCATCTTTATTCATTTACGCAAGTAAATTATTTTTAAAACATTGTAAGAAAGTTTAAGTTAAAATAAAATCCAGAAGTATTTTGAAACTGCTCTGCCTGTAGTTGAAAAAGATTATTATGCTTAGGGACATGTTTTATTTATTTGAGTGTTAAGTGTATAGCACAGTGGACTGCATTAGAACTTTTATATTCTTGTCAAGTGTTGGTTTGAAGAAGGCTGTTAACAATGTATGAGGACAAATGGCAGCCACAAATGGAGCTTATGAGTTCCTCCTAGGTAAGTGACATGCAGTGGCTACTTAAGAAATGTGTTAGCATTTGATATTAAATTTAATTGGTTACAGAGTTGTGATTCCATGTTCTGTAGTGCTTTTATATATTGAAATGCTGCCAGTACAGAAATAACCAATCTTTATATGTACTGTAGGAAACAGCAGTTTTCAATAAGATAAAGATTTAAGAGCTGCCAAAATGGACCTTAAGCACCCAGAATGTGTTTTATTTGAAAATCCCTCCATAATTTGCTAGAGGTACTGAATTACTTTCCTGTCTTAGTGGCCCCATAGAATATAATTATCAAAAGTATCCATGTACTGGCACATGAAATTCTTGTGGAAACCCTCCATACTGTGCATTGGACAACTTGAGAGTTTCTAGCTATCAATGCTTTTAGAATGCCCTGATTTCTGCTCTGTCTCACAACTGGGCTCTTGATTTTCTCTGGTGTGTTAATTAGCAAGAATAAGCTAATGTACCAGAGAGTTCTCTGTACTGAGGGAATAGCTGCCCAGTGCATGAGCACTACCTTCTCTTCCTTCTCCCACTCACACCACCAAGCCCAACCATGTTTCCAATACTGTTTTGCTGTGACTACCTCTCTCATCTTTCCATGAAGCTACTTGTGGGATACATTAAAGTGATATCACCAAATGAGCCAGATTTTTTTTTCTTCCAAAAGATTTATTTTATCATCATTCTTTTGGCGATTCTGTTCATTGCACAACCTTGAAAACAGTAAAAAGAGGTAGCATGAAATGGGTGGAAGGCATGGCTGGAAGACAAGTAACAGATTTCTTACTCAGATTTTGCTGCAGAGGTTAATACAAGTCCACTATATGACTGAGGGCACCATCTGAACAACTAACCTGCAAGCTGAGCAGTGCCCTGTGGATATGCTTGGCCTGTCTGTGTGTGTGTGTGTCTGTGGTGTAGTGTCAGAAGTACTCTAGAGTAGTGTGCAGATACATCCTCCTTTTTTTGAGCAATTAGTTGGAATCCCAAGAGCAGGCCACTAGCTGCCATATGGCATTCATAAAGACAAATTTATCCTTTGAGAAAATGAGACCTCAGTACAGAGGGAACAAAATGTCAGTAGGTTTAAATGACATATTTTTGTGCCCAGCAGTAAGGAAATCCTTTGTGTGCAGTCAGAAGATTCTGCCCCATGGCACTGCAGCAAGCTCCTAACTCTGCACTGTGTTTAGTACCAGAATGAGATGATGTGCCACAGAGCTCACCTGCTCCACAAATATGATACTGCGTGATGTGCTACTTGCTAGGCATTCTGCCTAACAATAATACCAGAAACTGTAGATTCATATTTATGCACTACATCCTAAGAAGATCCTAAGAAGTCCTTGATTTTACATATTTTAGCTTTGGTTTCTTTCTCACTTGCCTGCTGTTGATAAAATCTACATATGGAGAGGCCAGTTCTCATGCAGAAGACTACTGGCTTGTGGTTTTGACCACTTGTGTCTACAAAGAGAGATCTGCAGGTATTAACATCTGTTAATCTGTTCTCAAGGCACTAAGAAGGCTTGAAATTGCTTGAAAAATGCTGGTGTTATCTCCTCATTAATTTCTCCCTCCCCTAGCAGCTGTAGACTGGCTTCACTGTCCTTCTTTGCCTTTTGCCTCCTCTTCCTTCAGTCAAACTCTGACATTTCTGCCATTGAACCTTATGGGCTTGGGGCCCCTCCAGGCAGGCCTTTGGACCACTCTCTGGCCTCCATGGTTTCTGTATTCAGATTTGGAACTTCAGTGTGGCTCACCTACCTGTTCTCCTGTCAAGGCATGTGCCCATTTACCCCACGTGGTATTACATTTCTGTTGGCTCAGCGATGAACAGTTCTCTCTGAAGAGCCCTCTTGAATGCTTTTTCCCTGACTTTCCTTGCCTGTGGGTACCTGTGGCTACTTCTGAAATAAGCTACTGATTTCAGAAAAGAGGGAGATTGCATTTTTTGCTATCTCATCAATACCTAAATCAGTTCTTCTTCATTCTCTTCTTCAGAGGATTAGCGTGCTTTTTGTTATCCCTGATTTTGGGTTGAACTCTTGATTCAGAAGCCATTCTGTCTCCATCAGTGTTAGAGTGAAGGGCTCATACTATGCCAATGCAGTCTGTTGCTCACTGTGGAAGCTGTGTTGGATAGGCACAGTCCTGCTCCCCAGAACCTTTCCGTTCCTAGCACTGCTTGTTTTATATTCATCAGATGGGATCTCTGTGAGACGTGGCTATCTGTACCAAACCCCAGCCTTTCTATAAATAAATATGTCATTATAAAATAAACACTTTTTCTGACTTACAGCTCCTCTGACTCAAGATGACATTGACATCCTCCAATTTTGTAGCTTGTACTGACATTAGGAAACATGCAGCTAAAATGTGTTAGATGAATTATGCTCTAAGGGACTGTTTAGGCAGCCCTTGATGACTGCAGCTATTATACAGTGTGGATATCTCAAGTTAAATGGGATAAGTGGCAGCTCAGGTCTTGCTGGCAAGTGGTTCAACTGAGAAACGAGTTTACATGTTTATTTGAGTGACCCAGCTATTCAAGAGGTTGTCATTTTCATTTCTACTCCAGCAGTTCAAAAAAAATACAAGAATTAGATGACAATTATTCATAGTTAACTAGTTAGCTGTGCAGCTTAAACAATTCCTTGACCAATATGGAAATAAAGAAAGTTAATCAGAAAGAGTTTCGGCAAACCACATGCAAGATGGAGCGTTTGAACTGACGTTCAGCATGCTTACATTTCTAATGACTACTTTCCCTTTTTCTAAATTTATTAAAAATAGTTGGAAAGCTCTGCCCCTCACAGCATGACTAGCATGCTATTAGAGAAATTAATCTTCAATGGAAGAAAAGATTCAAGGGTGTTGTAAAGCCGTGGAAGACAATGTTTTGCAGTTATGCTTTCAAGTCTTAAAGTTACCAAAATATTAACTTTGCTCTCTTGCATTTTCTTTTAGCCCCTAAATCCCACTAAAATGGTTTTGCTCTGCTCTATGTTCAGTGTTGCATTCCCTGTAGCATTTACCTTTGTGAGATGGGAAAAAGACCACAAACATTGGAGTACTTCAAGTAATTTTCTCTTCCTACGATTTTTTCATTGCTATGCTAAGTAACATCTGGAAAATATCCTTCATTCCAAGGCTCTTTATTTCACCCTAAAGAAACATATTACACAAATGACATACTTCTTGTTCAAATGCCGCTGGCCATGATGCTCTGTTGCACAGCTGTGATTATTATGAGAGAGAGGACACATGCTACAATGGCAACAGCAAAAATCTTGATGTTAGAGCAAGCATCTAGCAAAGAGTCCTGTGAGATCTTTCTCAACTTGTCACTCCTTTGAAAATAGTAGCCATCACTGCAGTATCAGTGGTCTGTGAGGTTAGTAAAACTATAACTTTGCAACTTGGTTTATTTTCCAGATGCTATAAAGTCAGCTGCAGCTGCTTTTGGACAGGTTGATTTTAAATGCTGATATGACTTGTTGTTGCTTATGTTTTAGTTGGTATTCTTTTATTTCAGCTTAGGGTGTGATGGCTAAGCCAGAAGGACACATCAGGTCCTCTAATTTGAGGGCTTTCTGCTATTCTACAGATGCATGTTTTCTTATTTTAAGCCATCTTTTTCCCAGCACTTTCTCAGAGATCAAGAATATGAACAGGACGTACTCAGCCTCCTACAAGAAGGCCAGAACTGTAATCTGAACTAGTACAAAATGAGTCAAAACAAGGACATGGGCACTGGTCACAACCAAATTAGTTTCTCCTACAAGTTGATCCATGAAGCACATCCACTCTTGTGCCCGCCCCCAAGTTTTTCCTTCTCTAAATACTGCTGGTCTAGTGACCATGTATTTTAAAGTTAATTGAATCACTTTTTAGGGGAGTTAAATAAGAAGAAATTTTTCACATATTATTGCAACATACTTTAACTCTGATCACCATCATAGGGAATCTACAACTGGACCAGAACTTCACAGCTAAATAAGGTAGGTGGAACAAGATTACTTAGTCTGTGCTTTAGTGTATTTAAAAAGCTTTTTTTCATTTAAATTCTGTACAGGTATGCAGTGAAGAGTCCTGTACAGGATGAAACAGCTTTATATTAGCTTCAGAAAGCAATGGTGTGTAACCATGGATCATATCAGAATAAAGGGACCTTGTTTCTTAGTCCAGACTAATGTATCTTAATCTGCACTATTTCTTGTCTCTATCATGCTGTGTGTTCAGCTGAGGCAAAAACAAGGTTGAAGAGGCAGACTTTATAATATATTTAGATTCAGAACCAGGAAAATGAGAGACAAGTGGGTTTTTCAAATTACAGCTGAAATCTGAATCTGATTACAGAGTGATGTTGGAAATTTCACTGAACGTTTTAACACTCCAGTGTGCTCTATGAAATCAGTCATCATTCTTTAATGAATTTAACGTAAATAGTGAAATGCTTACTGAATTAGGCATCATAAAATTTTGTTTACATTTACAACAAGTATCTAACGACTAGGCTAGAGCTATACTGACTTTTTATCCATCTCTTTAGTTTAAGGAATATTTATTAAGCTATGTGAAATGGGACATCATCAGTGAAATGGATATCAGTTCTGAATTCTTGGGCAAGATACTTATTCAGAATTGCTTTGATGGTGAGAACAAACAAATTCTGAGTTACTGGATTACTAAATCAGTCATGCTCAGAAAGATAATCTCTTCTTGAATTTTTATAACAGTATCTGAGATACACCTTCTCAGCAAAGAGTTCAGGGCTGGTAACATGAGAGGGGATTGACGAGTGCCTGTGCCATCCTTGGTGAGGGGCTTCAGCTTGGAGATGTTTAAAACCTTGTGTTGGCTTCAGCATTTCATACCTGCTGTCAAGAAAATTTGAAGGGATGATAAGTAGCACATAGCTTTGACTCAGTACATCCTGTGTGGCTAAACGCATCATATTTAAATCATGTTGTGTGGAATGGGTGGGAGAATGCTCATGTTGGCCTTGAACAGACAGGAAATCCTCAAGCAGAAATGGGACACCTGGAAAAGGTGAGGGCCAAATCCTAATTTTGTCCCACCTTTGTTAAGGGCTTGGGTGCTCCTCACAAGGCTCTGAGGAAGTAACATTTTGCCACTGATGTGCTGGTATTACCTCACCTCTCCTGTATCAGCAGGTCTTGAGTCCAAACCTTCTCAGGGCAAGTCACTCTGGTTGGGTGGCCTTGAGGGCACCTTCTGCAAAACATGCAGCTCAGCCCTGCCATTCGGCATGGCCTCAATACCCACAGATTTCTGAGCCCTCCTTTTTTTCATGTAAGATGTTCTTTCTACTTTAATGCATATTTTTATCTCAACCATCAGAGCAGCAGCTGTGGCAGGAGGGACACAGGGACATGTTACCTTGGAGGTGGGAGTGCAGCAATGGAGGCGGTGTAGCCAGTGTGCCAGGAGGGAATACAGACCCAGGGGAGGCAGGAGGAGCTGCTGAGCCAGAGGTACCCCAGAGATACCAGGGCTGCGATGGATTGCATTAACTGGGAGCTGAGCCCTGCCACTTACTCCTGAACATGGCCCGTAGAAGGGGTAGTTGATATTTAAGCACTATTTCTCCTAGGTGGATATATGAGCACTCGTGATGAATATTTTTCACACTCTCCAGTCCAACTACAAAGCCTGGAGGAACAGAAGAAACATTCCTGAATGAAGGGTTTTTCTTCAAATCAGATTACGTTCAAAGGAATTTAATGCCTCCCTTGGCCAACCATTTTCCAAGTGTGGTAGGTTTTCATCATGAAAACCACCCTTCATAGTTTACTTCCTTGCTGCAGAGCAGAACAAGCTTCTCTTGTTTCTTTTTTTATCTGGGCAGTTTTCTGCTGTGATGAGAGCAAAGGTCTCCTTGCATTGTGCAATGAAGATGTTCAGAACCTACCACTGGCCACAGTAATTTGCTGCAATCCTCCTGATATACATGATTGAAAACTATGAACCTATTCCCATTTTTCTGAATTTCTCTGCCTTTTTAGAAAAAAAAACAACCTGTAGCTGAGATGGAGATATACAGTGATAGCTCTTTTCTTTTTCTGTCATACACTGAAAAAGAAGATGAGGAGTAAAATAGCTGCATGTGAGGTTTTAATACAGCCCTTCAGGGCTGGGTGAACTGTAGTTGATTACCAAGAGAAAAGGCAGTCATGTAAAACTGGCACAAGGGGGCAGGTGTGCACCACTGAAAATTCCTCATAGTTTGTGTTTATGAATGATTGCAATTAGCTGCAGGACACAGAATTGTAACTGTCTTCTTATGGGCATAAATGGCTATTTTAATTGTGTTGTAAGAAAATTGTGCTGTATATTTAATTAGAATGAAACCTGTAGAAACATTTCTATATAAAATCAAAAGGGCTTAACAAAATAAATGGCTTACAAAATTTGATTTCCAGTATGGATCAATAGCAGAGACAATTAGGGAATAAAGATGTGTTTCACTAATACTTTTTACTGGATCAGACGAGATGAGCCATTCAATTATCATAATTCAAGACTTGAAATTTACACATATTGGGACCATATTGTTGTTGTGCTTAAAGGTGTCCTAGTACTCAAAATTTTGGATGCGCTCCCTGAACAGTGATAATTACAGTGGTGGTGCATATGGTAGGGTCTTAGGAGTTCATAGAGTTAAATGTGTGTACAAAATGCTATATATACTGCACAAAGAAAGCCAGTGCAGGAGGCACAGTCAAAGAAGAGCTGCAGTAAGAGCCACTACAGCAGCAGAAGTTTCATTATGCTCTTAAGACAAATTAATTTGCTGTAGAGACAACTACTCATGAAGTGACAGCATTTTCCTCCCCAAACCTCTCCTTCCAGACATATTCTGCATCTTCATTACCTGATCTGTTCCACATTTCATCCACAGTGAAGTAATATTTTTTATACTTTTTTAATATTAAAAATCAAAACTCAAATGCTAGCGATAAAAGCAGTAAATTTATTTTATGTGATTGCATTAAAATTACTTTCTATTGCTGTCTGGACTAACATAGGCTTTGTTGCTCCAGCAGTGCTAACTTCATAACTTTCTTCTATTTAGAGACATCCAAAATTTTTCAATACACCAGACATGGAGATGAAGCTTTGCAAGAATAGGTGTTTCAGGAGATCTTCACGGTGGCTGAGCTGAAATGAATGGAATTAATACAAGAAAATAAGCTATTTACACAAAGACATGTATAGAGTAGGAGTTTGCAATTTTGTGTTAATCTGTGAGACTTTATTTTTCTGTGCAAGAAAAAGACACTCAATACTGTTTAAAATCTGACTGTTTTATTGTTGTAATACCATTGTGCCAGCAGATGATTAATTCTTGCCTCAAAGCAGTGGGGGCTCAGTTCAGCTGCAGACAATGCAAGGGTGAGTAGCTGATGCTTCCCTGCTGCCTTTCATGAATCCAGGCACATTTCTTGCCTCAGTTGGATTGCTCCAAGTCAAAAATGAGGATGTTTCTTTCCAAACTGTTGACATCTGACTGTCAGGGTCATCCCTGACTGATGTTCCCTAAATATTTGATTTCTTCATTTTACCTACTGACCTGTATTATGGACATGGTAAAGCAGTTCCTTTGCCTTTATATAGACACTTTCTGTATGAATATAGCTTGAATCTCTCTTCCACAGTTGCCAAATGCATTATTTTCTTAAAAATTTATTCATATGCCAGTTGCAAGTTGTTTTAGTTCTTTGAATTTACTCAATTTTCTCTTTGTTTCTCTCATTGTCTAAACTGTGTGCAAGGATTAAGAAAGCTCCAGCAGAGGCAGTGAAAGTAGGACAATCCAGTTATGCAGGGCTAGCTGAGGTCCATGACTGCCATGGAGAGAAGAGCCTGGGCAGCATTTCCTCCACATCAGCCACTACCAAGACTTGACTTTTGCTCCTCTTGGGCCTCTGTAGGAAACCTACTACTCATAGCTCCGTGATGATGATCAGAGCATTTGGGATGGCAGTGTGTTCAATCCCAGGCCAGTGTGGAAGTCTAGATGTGGCCGTGTGGTGTCACCTCTCTCAGTAGAACCAAAGACTGGCTCCAGACCCTGGGAATAGGCCTCCTTCTCCCCACTTTCTATGTAGCACCATGCAGGCTCCTCTCCTTTATTTTAGTGGTCACTAGGTGGTTAGTGGCCATGAATGTCCTTTTCCAAGCTTTGAATGTACGTACTACAATTACTTACAAGGAATTGCCACAGCCTTGAATTTTCAAAAGTAATTGCTTGTGGTTCAGTAAATTCCTTAGTTATGTCCCTAGCTCCTTAACCTGAATATTGCTGGAATGCACTTTTAAACGTTTTTTTCTCTGTGTTCTTTTTTCCAGCCATAGTAACTATTTATGTCTATGTAATTTTACTAGTAAGTGTTCCAAAGCTGCTTCTGTACTTGTTTCCCTCCACAGACAACAGTTTACCTAATGAATTCTGACTATAGAACTGCTGGATTCTTCTACTATGTTTCATGAATATAATAAAGAACAGAGAAAAAGGTATGAGAGCTTAAGTTTAATTCCAGATTTTAAATTTTGTTTATAGCTAAGTCATTGCCAAGATGTTATAGAGACACTTTGATTAAAATAAAAAAATGTATTACTGAAAGCAAGAAGACTGGGCACCTAAATAAAGCTATTTAGCATGTCATAACTGTTTAAATGCCAGTAACCTGCTGTGTAAAACTGGAATAAAAGTGTTTTGCTGCAGAATCCAATCCCACAGGAAATGTGTTAACATTACAAAAATAATTTTAAACTTTGTACAATATTTACACATTATGATCAAGACTGCAGCCAAGTACTTTGATGAAGACTTGATTTATGGTCTGTGAAGAGGAAATATCTGTCATTGAACCAATTTTCCTGCTTCATCTTTCAACCCTAGTTGGTTTTCTTTCTCAAATTTTTGTTGTTGGTGTTTGTTAAGCTACATTTGACAAGACAGCTAGTTTCAGCCAGATTGATCATCTTTGTCTTGTCATATTGTACAAGTTATTTCTGACCTCAGTCCTCAGAAAAACATGGAAAAATGCTATTTCCTAAGTTTTAGTGGAAGATTTCTGATAAATATTACTGTATTTACTGAATGTTTGTAAAGCACCAAATTATGTTCTACTAATGACTGTTTAATGCTGAAGTTCAGCACATCTCACAGCTGGGCATTAGCTAATGAACACAAGATGGTCTATATATAATAGCTGTTTATCCTCTCAAGAAAAAAAATCCTGAGTTTTATCCCAGAGAGTCTGAGTGAAGCTTTTAAACCAGACAGTTTTACAGACGTTGTCATTCCTCAAATTAAGAATATTTCTCCACTGCCTGTCCATGCTCTAGGAACTATGAATGGTGACTCAGTAAAGGACCACCTTCTGTGGCTGGTGTGTTCAAAGGCCCCTACACAGAGCAATACCCTGCCATGCATAAAACCAGGTCATTGAAATTTCGCACATGTTCTTAAATTACATTTTAGAACAGGAGGAGTATTGTTCCTTCTGTCCTGACTAAGTTTGTGTTGGTGTCATTATTTTATTTTTCAGAATTCAAATTATTTTATATTTCCATAATGATTTATTACTTTCAGTGGAGAGGACACTGATTTTGTTGGCACACAATTATGAAATACTAGGTAGGGTCCAGGTTGTGGCACAGACAACCACCCCTTTCTGGTATAGAGTTGGGCTGTGGAAGTCCTCATTACACTGGAATTGCTGCTGCTTCTCAAGAGGGCTTGTTGGTATATTTTTTTAAGCTACAAGTAATTCTTAAGATTTTTCTGACTTTTGCTTAAATAGGTATCTCTGATGGTGTTACAAGTTATGCTATGAGAAGTTTATCTATGCAATGACTAAGAAATAAGTCTGGATGAAACACTATTGGATTCTCCAGTGAAAACTTGCACATTTCTTTCCTGAAGATTTTCATGACTATTTCTCCTTGTTTTTTTTGTATCTGTGCTTTGAAAAGCTCTTCCTGAGCAGACAAGTGATCCGCTCAGTCAGCCCCAGCTTAAAACTGAGTAAAGTGATGGGCAGAAAAAACAGGACAACAGAACATGTATCTGTCTTGCACAGATGAGAAGTGCTTGTGATGTTTTTTCCTTTTTTGCCAGATCTTCAAACATCTCCTGTCAAATAATTTAAGGGAATTCATTCTGTAACTCCATGTGGCAGAATTCAGTGAGGACATGACAGGTGTTTTGAAGATTCACCACAAAGCTCGTAGTTCACCTCTTGCTTTCCTGACTGAAAATATCATTGCTGCCTGTTGTGGTTTAGGAACAACAATCTGCAATTTAGTTCCCTCCATCCCCACCCCCTTTTCCTAAGACTGTCCAAAACCAGATGCCCCTTACCTTCTCCCTTCTCCCGCCTCAGGATGGGGTTGAGAATTGGAGGCACAAAAAAGGTTTAGAAAGATGTATTGAGATGAAAACTATTTACTGGAAACAGCAATGAGATACAAACCCAGACAGTAACAGCAACAATAACAGAAGTATACAAAAAGAGGATGACTTACATGCAAAAAATGATCACTGACTGGCCCAACCTGAGACACTGAGCAATGGTGAATGGACTCCCCCACGCCTACTGCTTTTTCCTGGCCTCAAACCACTCCCACCTTCTCTGAAGTGAGAGTGCTTTTCTCCTGCTGCTGGTGGTATGGGCAAACAGCCCAGACATGCCCCAAAGGCTCAGGCTCACCTGCCACAGCTCCTGCCAAAAAATTAACTCTGTCCGAGCCAAAAACCAGAACACTGCCAAACAAGTGTCAGAGGTGGTGACTAATTCTCAGGCCCAGAACTAAAAGGCATATTATGGCCTGTACTTCCAGTTATTGATTCCAAATATTCAGTGTTTCATTTTGCTGAAATGAATGATACATTTACATCTCTACATTCTGACCAAGACCTTACCAGTAGCACTATGCATCAGATGTCAAATACAGTGTCTAAAATTGGCATTAAAAAACCCCCTGTTTTATATATTGAGGTTCATGGATCCATAATTTCTGTCCTACATATAATAAAGAAGCTGTCCAAAACGAAACCTAAAGTAATGCCAAGGAGTAAAAAGCAATTCCAGAATATGATTAGAGACCTTAAATCAGGAGTGTTTTAATATATCTTAGAAGTGATTTATGTCAAGTCTTTCCTTGAAGAAATACTGACAATGGGAAGAAAGTTTATAATTCATTAGTAGTTAGTAGTTTATTGTTGACTGAGTAGCTTCTCTTGGTGGTACATGTCATGGATGCAAAACAAATTCCTCAGTGCCTATATCTTCTAGCTCCTTTTTAAAACTATCAAGTGGTTATTACTTGATTGTCTTCTAGAAGAACATTATGGGGTTAAGTTTTCACCCTTTTATTTCCCTTAGGTACTTGTTCCTACTAAGAGTTTGTATACAAGTCAGAGAAGCTTCTTATTTTTGTATAAACTATTAGAGGTTGGGACTTGACATTTTAAATAAGTCTTAAGGTAAAGATGCTGCTTTAGTTGCTATTTAGAAGCTCTCAGCTTATGTATTCCAATATATATGTGTGTGTGTGTGTATGTACATCTACTGCACACCATTATAACAGATAAATTAAAAACTAACTGGCACTTTGCTGTTTGGAATTTAATTTTGGATTTGTACAACAAAGTGGAAAGCAGAGATAACTGCAGTAGTGTGGGCTGTTTACCTGAAGTGGAACCACTGTTTTACCTGAAAAGAAAGCAGCTCATTTGTTCTGCCCCATACCCTCCTTACGCTGGCAGAAGTGTCTGTACAGCTGTAGAGTGAACCAAGTCCAGCAAATCCACAGCATGACCACAGGTAACCCCCAAACAAAATAAGTTAATTTTAACCTTCATCAATTCTCCATCCCAGGTCCTTGCTTGCACAGCTGATGAATACAAGCTGATACTCAGCAGCAGAGGTTAGCCAGGAAAGAGGAAAAGCCCTGTCAGAACTTACTAGTAGGAGATAAATTTCTGGGTAGGGAATCTTTCTTCAATGAGACCGTAGCATTGTTTTCACTGCTGTTTCTCAGAATGTAGCACACTTTAAAAAAAAAATTAAAAAATGTAGGTGTGTTTTTTTTTTTTTTTTTTTTTTTTTT
>WEZZ01011830.1:1708-24096 GCA_013400585.1 Chloropsis cyanopogon | reverse complement strand
CCCCGGGCAGCGGGGCCGGCGGAAGGGGGAGCGGAGCCCCCGGCAGGCCTGCGCCCGAGCCCTGTGGCGGTCANCGACTCATCTTTGCACCCCTTAGAATCACACCATGTGCCTGAGAGCATTGTCCAAACGCTTCTTGAACTCTGTCAGCCTTGGTGCTGTGACCACTTCCCTAGGGAGCCCGTTCCAGTGCCCAAACACCCGCTGGGTAAAAGAACCTTTTACTAATACCTAACCTAAAGCATCTCTGACAGAACTTCAGGCCATTCCCTCGAGTCCTGTCACTGGTCACCAGAGAGATCAGTGCCTGCCCGTCCATCTCCCCTGGTGAGAATGTTGAAAACTCCAATCGCCACTCAAGGCTCCTCAGGCTGAACAGACCAAGCGACCTCAGCCACTGCTTGAACGGCTTCTCAAAGCCCTTCACTGTCTTAATTGCCCTCCTTTGGACATTAATATCTTAATACCTTTCTTACATTGAGGTGCCTAGAGCTGTATGTAACTCTCAAGGTGAGGCCACACCAGCACAGAGTAGAGGTAGGAGTGGAGGCTGGGTGCCCAACCTTGAAAATCCATGCAACTTGTGAGCAGGAAGGTGAGATCAGCAAAGGTGGTTGTCTTTTAGGCAGGATGTGCCCATGCATGGCTCCAAGCCACTTCTTCTCTCTGAAAGGTTTACCTCAAAAGCACGCAGGTGTCTTTCCAGCTGATGAGAGCAGAAATTTGAGTTGGAGCTGGGTGGGAGGAGAAACTTTAATAGGAGTGCTGGTCACAAGACACACTGTATCAATCTATAGGTGGCTCAAAACACTCCTGACTGATGAAATTTCAAAGATCCTGTCTTCCTGAAGATGTGAAGTCACAGGTTAAAGAGCATGCACAAAATTTGGGAAGCCCATGCCAAGTTCAAGTTTGCACCAAACAGCTGAACATTTAACTTCCAAAGACAAGTTCTTAAAAATTCACCTGTCCGAAGACTAAAGACACCAAACCAATCTTTACCTTCCCAAATATGCATATATTTTGAATTTAATCTTTTACAATATCTGCATATTTCCCTCTTTTCTTTCTTCCTTTCCAACAAAGAATGAGCCATGAGACAACCTTCCACCTTGTCTAAAAATGCCATTGGAAGTGGGCTATCTGATATGGCACAAGCCCTCCACGTTCTACAAACTACTGAGCTTTTATTGTGTGCCAAGACAGGGGCTGTGCTTGGCTCTGGGAGCTATGTTTTCCAGATGCTAAGCCTGAGTTAATGGAAAATATGTCAGCATTTTGGATTTGCTTTGTTTCAGTTCAAGGGTTATGTAGTTACATGAGTGCATCTTGTCTATCTGAAATATAAATTCTGTTTCCAGTTTAACCACAAATTACTTTGTACGGGCCTTTGTTGTGTGTTGTAGAAAGTAATGGGGCTTTCTATCTGACCCCTGGAACTGGGGTTCAAGTACCCAGAAGCAAAAGTAACAAACTAGAAGAATGTGCATGAAGTTATAAACGGTATGCCTGCTTTTCTTGTTTGGGTGGCTTGTTTTTTCCTAGTGTTTCCGGACCAAACAGTGCAAATTGGGAAAACCATTAAGGCCATGGTGTATAGATGTTGACTTTCTCTTACTACAGAATTTTTTAGAAGATGGCACCTTAAGCAAGATGATATGACCATGCCTTCTAACACAATCTACTATAATATACCCACTATGACAAGATTTGTGACTCTCAGAGCACAGGCATTGGTTTGCTCCCTTCTCAACCTCATCACCTAACATCAGTTCTGATGCCTTCGGCAATACCATTAAAGTGTGTGTTAGCCATAAGTGATGTTTCTGAAATATAAGCTTTGTCAGTGACTACAGCACCTAATATCCCAATTAGAGTGCCTTTTCTGAACTACAACACTGGATATTAGAAGAGAAGTGAAACTTTTTGTTTGCATTGCAGTCAGTGAGCCATGGTCAAACTACAGAATTTCAGGGAGAGTCTTGAGGAGAACTAGAAACTGCATTTATATGAGTCTTGAAGTTAGGTTTAAATGCATTAGTCTTCACAATTTTCACCCAAACAAGAGCATGGGAAAATTGAATCTCTAGCTTCCAGAAGGATGTATTTCCTTGCTAAAACAATTCATAGAACAGAATCTGAGAACTTCTTGATGGAAAAAACCCCAAACATCTCAGGTAAAAGAAGTTTGTTTATCTTCTTTAGGTCCTTTAACATTGAAAAGGAACTGGTCAGCATGAACACATTAATAGTAATGGTACAAACAAAGAAATTACTAGAAACCCAAGCAACACATTTTCATAAACAAAGCAGAAAAGTAACAAATTTAATGAATAAAGCAAAAGTGGGAAAATAAAGGACAAAATTACTCTAATTTAAGACTTACTATGATAAAGTGTTTAGAAATAGAAACACTGAGAACTAATAATTCCAGTAGTTGCTCAGAGTATAAGAGCTACATCGGTTCTGTAGGTCTGAGACTGTGAGTGCTGAGAGACTCTGTTGATGCCATTTCAAGGCTACTCCCCAACTATTACCTTTTTGAGATCATGGTGACCAGGCAAGTCCCCCAGTACTGGAGAACAGTGAATATTTCACTTGTCCTTGAAAACAGTAAGAAAGATAGTTTAGAGTACTACAGCTTCACTTTGGCCCCTGAGAATCATAGAAAAGTCAAAGATCTCAAAGCTGGGCTCAAACATCCTGCATCTTACAACCAAAGAGCTCAAGCATTGACCAGGTTATTTCTTATAGACAGATGTACCAGGCACAAATTGTTTAAGCACCATATTCTAACGAGTCAGTCTGTAAGATGTGGGCATTATTAGAACACTCAGAGAGAATGTGCAAGGTTGGAAGGGGTGTTTGAAGATGACTCAGGACAGTCTCCCTGCACAAAGGAGGATAAGGTAGAGCAGTAGTGTCGCTTCTTTAGTTTTCACCAGACCAAGCACTGCCATTCTTACATTGTAGATTCTGCATGGTCATCCTAAGGACTGAATGATAACTTCACTCTTACCCAGGAACCACTGGAAAACAGTCTTTTGAATGTCAATTTCAGCTACATTCTGGCTTCAGAGATGTGGTCTATTAACCCTGTGATCTAAAAATAAAGACTTAGAGGTCCTTTACAAGAGGAGCTATGAGCTACCACCCCCTATGGACACAGCTGCGTAGGTGACAGGCCAATCAGCCAGCAAACTGTCTTGACAAGAGACTATTTGGAGGTTCACTGCTCCCCACATTCAGACATTCTGAAATATGGTTCAGCATTTTGTTATACATGTTACCTGACCATAAACATAATAACCAGAAGTTTTTAACTCCATAACTGTTATGCAATCTCATGCATCTATAGAATAGTAGGAAATTCTTGTTTCTTTCAATAACCTTTAATATTTTGGGTTTGGTGAGTTGATGTCTTTCTCCCTGTTGTCCTTAATAAAGCAATCTCTCAGTCTCTAGCTAAACAGTTTTATTCCTAAACTGATCTGTGGGGTTTTTTTTATGATTTAAGGATACTATAGAATTCAGAGAGGTTTAAACACAAGTGATAGATATTTAACTATACCCTCAATCATTCCAACCCACTTGAGCTGTTCAGTCCTCACTGTTACTTGGCTTTCAAGGTCCTCCATTTCCCATGAAAAAAAAATCCTTCATTTTCTCTCTGGTCTCAATGTCAAATAAATCAAGTTCATTCTCTAGCCAAATCCACTCAACTGTACGAGACAAATGGATTCAGCAATCATTTGTAAAAGAGTAAAAGGCAAATACCAGTTGTTTAAGTATCTCTAGTCTTACAAATAATGTTTCACTGGTAAGTGAAACATTAATGCTCTTGCCAGAGCATGTAACTGTTAGCTAGCAATTTGAAACTTATGGTTATGAAGCCTTCCTCACCAGAAAATCTATTAATGTTTCAAAGACGAACATTAGATAGAAAAGTGAAAATAGTGAGGGATTTAGTGACTCAAAAAATAAGAATCTTTTGCCACTAATTACTGACATAAATTCAGCTTAGATCCCTTCAACGATCTGGGTTTTAAACACAAAAGCTTTAGCAACATACTTAATTTTAAATGATGAAATTTATAGTGAGGGCAGGGGGCAGCAGGGAGAAGCAAAACAGAAACTCTTACTCAGTTCCCAGGAGTTCTGCATCTTGGATATTCTGTTCTCAGAGCCTGGTGCTTGCTCCAGTAAGAGAAAGTTATCAGCAGCCTTCTGCATTGTGCAAGGCAATGTGTGGTCCCTGTGACTGTCATCTGTAGATATTGCATTAAAACTGAGGAGGAAGTTATCTTCCTGACTGGTACTTACCTTCCTGACTTCTTCATAACCATCAATTTGAATTTGGCCCTAGCATGCCAGATTGAACACTGACGAGAACGCTGGTCAGTCTTTTGATTGACTACACATGTACAAACCACAAACATCAGTACTTAAAGTCCAGCAATTCAGTTTCAGATGCACTTCCATGCAACCTGCGCAAAATTAAAAGCAGAGATGGTAAACCAGAAGTAAAGTCTGTAAAGAGGAGCAAGCTACAGGAGAAAGAAACATTTAGAAAAAGGGATAAAATAATTTCTTCTTGAGTATCCAGCATATGCTGATTTACCACTTAGACACACACAAGTCCATGGGTCCAGATGGGACCCACCCAAAGGCACTGAGGGAGCTGGTGGAGTCACTGAGTCATTTTCAATTATTTACCAGCAGGTGTGATGAAAGAGGGAGGTCCCAGGTGACCTCCTGATGGAAGTTAGTCAGTGTGACACCCATCTACAAGAAGGGCTGGAGAGACAAGCCAGGAAACTACAGGCCTGTCAGTCTGACAGTGGTGCCAGGGAAGGACACGGAGTAGATCATGTTGAGTGCCATTATGCAACACATACAGGACAACTTGACCAACCTGATCTCCTTCTATAACAGGATGACCCACTCAGTGGATGAGAGAAAGGCAGTGGTTGTTGTCTCTGTGAACTTTGGCAAAGCCTTTGACACCATTTCCCACAGCTTTCTCCTGGAGAAACTGGCTGTTCATGGCTTGGATTGCTGCACCCTTGGCTGGGTAAATATCTGGCTGAAGAGCTGAACCAAGAGAGTGGCAGCAAATGGAGTTACATCCAGCTGGCAGCTGGTTGCAAGAACTTTTCCCCAGGGCTCAGTATAGGGGCCACTCTTGTTTAACATCTTTATCAAAGATTTGGACAAGGGAACAAGTGTGCNTGACCCACTCAGTGGATGAGAGAAAGGCTGTGGATGTTGTCTCTGTGAACTTTGGCAAAGCCTTTGACACCATTTCCCACAGCTTTCTCCTGGAGAAACTGGCTGTTCATGGCTTGGATTGCTGCACCCTTGGCTGGGTAAATATCTGGCTGAAGAGCTGAACCAAGAGAGTGGCAGCAAATGGAGTTACATCCAGCTGGCAGCTGGTTGCAAGAACTTTTCCCCAGGGCTCAGTATAGGGGCCACTCTTGTTTAACATCTTTATCAAAGATTTGGACAAGGGAACAAGTGTGCCTTCAGTCAGCCTGCAGATGACACCAAACTGGGCAGAAGTGTTGATCTGCTGCAGGGCAGGAAGGCTCTGCAGAAGGATCTGGACAGACTGGATTGATAGGCTGAGGCCAACTATATAACGTTCAACAAGGCGAAGTGCTGGGTCCTGCCCTTGGGTTACAACAACCCCATGCAGTGCCACAGGCTTGAGGAAGAGTGGCAGGAAAACTGCCTGATGGAAAAGGACCTGGAGGTGCTGGTTGGCAGGCAGCTGAACATGAGCCAGGACTGTGCCCAGGTGGCCAAGAAAGCCACTGGCATCCTGGCTGATCCTGATCCATATCACCTATTATCTTTTGTACTGAAGGGCAAATACTTCCTTCCATGGGAAGACACATATAGCCCATGCTATTATCATCAGCAAGGCATGGGGATTCCTGAGGCCTTTAACAACCTCCTTTTCAAACCTGTCCTGAGCATCCTTGGACTTTCCTCCTAAGCTTTCCAATTCTTTGCAAGGTTTCTCTATCGCATTTTTCACTATGGTATTACATGAGGTTAATGAATTATCTTGGAAGTAGATGGACATGTCCACTATGCTGCTGGAAAGCATTTTTCCCTATAAATGTGATTACCTGGTAATTCACCCATGTAATTGGACAAGTAGTTAGGAAAGTCCACCACAGGATTTCTAAATTTCTGATCAGTTTTCTTGTGGCCAGAATAATAGGGGGACATCCTGATGATATGCTAAAGTTTGTCAGATCAGTGACAATAGCAGATGTACTGGAGTGCAAATGTTTCCAGATGCTACTGCAGCTTTTGAGGTGAAGTATGCTGTTGATCTAGGAATCAGGAGAGAGACCTAGGGAGTAAAAAAGGCTCAAAAATAATAATTTATGCCATCAAGACCTCAGGAATTCATATGTTCACCTTCTGATCATATCCATTTGGGGGAACTAGCATATTCATACTGTGCCAGGCACAGCCACAAACAGCCACCCCACTCCGAAGAAACAGTTATAGTCCATTATGAAAAAGTTATCTTATGATAAGCTGCATCAAATGGCTAGACTTGAGTATGGCAAGAATAGGCTGCACCTGAGGGCACAGGGGGAAACCATGTCCTGAGCAGCTTTAGATGGGACTTGATGGGACTTTCCATTGTGACTGTGTTCAAAGGATTCTGTACAGGGATTTTGCATGAGACCTGCTTTGCTAAGTGACACAAACCATCCCGTGAAATATCTGGATCTGCATCATGCAGGTGATTCTCACCTTAAAGCAGCCTTTCTTAAAGCAGCAACTACTAACACCACCACCTAATTACTATAAGCTCCACAGAAGCATGTGAGCTACTCAACTTTAGGCAGAGACTCCCAGGACTGAAAAGGATTCAAATGTGTATATATATGAAGGGCAAATAGGATGTCTAAAGCTCTTTGATTGAACCAGTTTGCTAGTAACCTAGACCTTTCAAGAACTGTACCCACACCTAAGAAATACCTTTTATAATTTAACATTCAGTTAGATAATGTGACTCAGTGAAAAATAGCCACCTTGGCAAGGCACTTGACAAGGCAAGGCACTTTACTGTAAATCAGATTTTTTCTGGTTGATCTTCGTGACCCTGTCTCACAGGGGAACAAGTTTCCTGCTTCTGTGATATATACCTGGAAGAGCTTATACCAGGAAGGAGAAACAGATGGAACCTTGGACAAAGAGAAATGTTTAATGGTGAGTGAAAGTCCCCGAAGTAGCTATTTCTTTTGGATGAGATACTGATACAATTTTGTGGGATAATTGTCCAAAGACAGTCTTAGACATCTCAAACTGAAGGCAAATCTCTTGTAGATATTGGCACTGAAAGTGTTTGGACTGCATTCCTCTTTATAATCACAGAACCTACTCATAAATCTTTACCTGGTTCCTCCACTTCTCCATCATCTGATATTGCATAGTATTTTTCCTTTTTATCTAAGATAATGGCCAAGGAGCCAAGTAATGGGCTGTACGAGAGGAATGAGGCTGGGGGATAGGCACCCTGAGATCTGCTATGCAAACTAAGCAGGGGGAAAATTAAGCACAAATTAACACTCAGGGAGAGAAGAATACTGCAGAGAGGGAGGAAAAGAATTAAAACAAACTTTGGAAGTCCGTAGGAGGGGAGAAAGATGGCAAAGAGAGAAAGTGTAGGAAAGAGCATCTGAAGTTTGGATTTGTTTTAAGTTTTACAGAAAATGCCATAAGTGTACATAAAAGCCAATTCTCCATTTATCACTTTCAGATATTCTGCAAACATACTTCCCTTCTGCAGAAAACTTGAAAGCATTGGTAGGCAAAATGAAATGGGTGTCCCCCCCCCGTCTGTTTGGCGTGTGACCAGGTTATCTGTGTTACTGAGGTTATGTGGCAGTGTGTCAAGGTTAGGTGCCATGACCTAAAGCCACTTGGCTTGTTAGATTTATTGTATTTTCAAACTGACATGAGTGCATTCCTCTTACTTTCAAAACAAGGTATGCTGAACTAAGGTATAGTTGAAGCTGTGAATTTATGACAGGTTTTGAAAAGACATTAAGAATGAAGGCCTTCTTCTAAAATGCAGCCACTATAAAGCCCAGGAATTTCTGGATTGAGTGTTTTTCGTATTTCTTTTAGTACAGCTTTAGTAAAGGAATTGCTGATTTGGGGCAGTTAGCATTGGTCCAGCAACATGTACCAAAGCCCGAAACACTTTCAGGCTTATGACTAACCTTTTTACAGTAGATTATACCAGAGAATCCTAAGATTTGAATACCAACTACCTCCTCTAAGTCCTCTTCAGTTCTACAGTATCTGTCCCATTCTGTAACTGCACATATGGATAGTTTTTCTACACAACTGTAGAAGAACTAGTTCCCTCAAAACCAGAGAAATAAATCAGCTGTCTGAGTGGAAAAAGGGCAAGCATTTCAGCAGGAGATCTGTGATTGCATATCTAAAACTCCTTCTGCATTGGCCACAAAGGAGCTTCCCGCAATGGTACACTCACTGAGCCTAACAAAGGAAGTGAAGGCCTGGCTGCTGTACCCCTTCTTCCTCCCAGGTTTAGTAAGGACTGCAGCTCTTTCCATCAAGAGGGCTACAGTGATCTAGTGTCTCTTGACCCAGCCACCTGCTATCATAAACCTCGTGACAGCTAGAGACTGAGGTCACTGCTTTATTGCTGGATGTCTTGGAGATTGGCAAAGGAAAGCAAAGATTTGAAGGAAGCAGACACAAGCCATTTTTCTTAAGAAAACAAAGATCAAAATTAGAAGGCCACAGTTTAAGGTAAGACATACTATTATTTCTATCAGGCATTCCCATAGAGAAGCAAATCTGAATCATGGTTTTGTGGCACACATAGCAGGCATCCACTGATTAACAATCTCTGCCTGGATTAATGAGTCAGCCAAATCACCCACACACATGAAAACTACAGATGAAATTTATAAGAGCTGTCATTTTCCTCGAGGAAAAGGCAGCTCTGATTAATGAATCTTAGTCTGNCTCAAGTTTTTGGCTTGAGTGAAAGTGTGCCATGTTTCTATGAGAACACAAAATAGAACTACAAGCACTGCTGAAGTACCAGCCATGGTACTAGCCTGGTTTGAAATCTGGATTTTTTTCTTTACATTTTTCTTCCTTATTTGTACCTCAAATGCTACCTTATTAGCACTGTTCTGGTGTTTTGGAGAGCTAGTCCTCACTGTTAACCTGGGAGAAAACTAGGCTGACAGTAAAGGACTTTGGAGAATGTGAGCAGTCAACAGGGCAAATACCAATTATATGGCTCCTTTAGCCAGCACTCTCTGAAATCAGATCCAGCCACTAATGCCAACTAACCAAGTTTCTGGATACAAAGTTTTGCATTTAAATTTATGTCTAAGACATTTAAATCAAATTTTCATTATATGTAAAGAGAGAGTCAAATCTTCACATTTATCTCCAGTCTAATGAAGTGGTCAATCTGCTCAATAGGCTGTGGCATGGACTGAGAACAATGTTAGGGTCGTCTGAGACAGGGCTGCAGCTGTTCTATGCTCCTCATTTAGAGATGAACAAATCCCTCAGCAGATTCCTACAGGACAACCTTTCTCTTTGGGATGGGATGGGTGAGAGTGGGAAGGGGTTCTCATGGGGAGTCCAAATCTCTGTCAAAGAAAATTCTGTTGAGTGCTGTGGGTTAGAGTTTAATCAATTACTGAATATAATACTCTAATGGTTAATCTACACCCATTTATTTAAAGATTCAGCTTGGCTCATTTAACACTGGGCAGTTCAAAGATTTGTTGCATGCTACAGCAAACAGTTCCCATATGGGTGCTTTTCGCTTTCCGGAGTTCAGTGTCATGATGACATTTGCATACTGAGCAGCCATCCATGACTTCATTACAACAGCCTCTTCGGTCAACAGTACCAGCTCAATTACCATGTTATCTGAAACACATATAATGCTCAACTATTGTTAAAAAAGCACAGCAATCAAAAAATGTGCGAGAGCTCAGAGACCTACACTTGAGTAAGTGGCCTCAGAAGTAATTCCTCCTCATTAGCCCCATGTCTAATGCCAGATGGACACTGAAAGCCCTGAAACTCTCCTGAATACAAAGCAGTTCATGATTCTCTTTTGAGGAGGTGAAATTATCTCGACAATGATTTTTGGCACTTCCTGATTTGGTAGTATGTGTAGCTTTCAAGTGGTGCAACATGGAGGAGAAACTCTGTCCTGAAAATAGGAGCTGTGGAGAAGCAGTCCTGCAGAGAACAGTAGCAAAAGACAGATCACCATTTGACGTGATCTGATCCTTTTGGGTCCCTAGATTGTAACTTGCATTCTGTACAAACAGAAAACATACATAGTTTGATATTTTTTCTGACTGTCTTTTGCCCATTAAAAATCTATTTTTCAGCCCCACTTATGCCCTTCCTAGAGATGCTAGGAAATCCATTTCCACTGTGGTTCTCCAGAGGTTCTTCTCTCTCTCTGGTCAGAAGAAAACCTCTCAATCTGTGCTTCCCTGCCCAGGACAGGACCCAGCCCAATACTGGGATATCATAACTCTTCTCCGTGTTCTTTTCTACCCACTCACCCCATGAGCATCCAGTGAGTGGGTTTAAATACTGAAGGGTTCTTGTGCATAGCCACTCTCCCCAGTATGTAATCCCCACAGACAGTACAGCTCCATCTGTGCCACATTTCCAAGAACATGGGGGAGGATCTGCAGGCTGCAGGTTTATTTCAGTGGCATAGAACTTCAATAAGCTTTTACAGCCCTGAGTGGGCAAGAGTTGGAGGGCAGTAAAGCTGCCATCCCACCTTTCTTCCCTTCTCACAAGTCAGCTTTAATGTCAGAGAGCAAACTGCAAACACAGGATGAAACAAGATGCCAGGCTCCTAAAAAGCAGCGTCAGTGATTAATAGTGTGATCATGCCAAGAAATTTGTGGGTTAGCTTACTGCAGTTAGATTTAAAAAAGAAAATTGAGAAATGTATTTGCATGATGAGAAATGCACAAAAGACTCACAGTGACAGAGCATTACTATGGTGACCAGTGCAGCATCATATTTAGACTACAGTAGTGATAAGAGATGTTGATGGCGGAATCCTGGCTCCTGAAGCAGCCAGACCTTTAGGGGAACTGAGTACACTTAAAAAAGAGGATGAAGGTGTTTCCCAGAAATAACAAAGCAAAAACACAGACAGAAACATTGTCCTAGCCATGCAGAAGTTTGGAGCTGAGATATGAGGGCTCTTGCATTCCCAAGTACAGCTCTGAGACTACAGCACTACTTTTTCAGTATTTCTACTGCAACAGGCAGAAAACAAGCAGAAACAATGGGTGCATTTGTGAAGCTGTATACCAGAGGAATACAAAGACTGTATTTTTAGCTTCTTATGAAGAAAACATCACAGCTCAGTTGTTTTCAGCTTGCACATCAATGTTTTGTTGCCAAGGAAGCCAGGGCAAATCATGGAATATAAGGCTCAGACCCAGGAAATAGAAAATAATCCCAAAGTCCATATCTAGCTATAAATCACACATTATTTTTTAGAAGAGCTATCTATAAAGGGAAACACATTGTCCCGTAGCTCTGGGATAATTTTCCTCTGAAAAGCCTTCATATTTTGAGCATGCCAAACAGATAGGATTCCATTGTTGTGATAAGCTAAAAGCATATACCTGCGTTAGACTTCAGGTCTACCCTGTTCCTTGCTAAGCTGGTTTTTGTTTTGTTTTGTTTTGATTTCTCCAGTAATATGTGTTCTTCTGCTACTTTCCTCCTGGTTTAGGCCATTAGTCTTTTTTTGTACCTGCTTGCACCTGGTGCTGCTACTACAGATTCTACCACCAAATTTCCTTAGCCCTCGACAGTAGCCATCATCTAGCTTGACTTGCAGAAGCCTCTGACCCCCTTTATTCCTGTAAGGCTCTCTTAAAGCTTTACTTGTAAGAATCCCAACTTATTTGCCTGGCTGTAACATGACACATTAAAAGTCTCTTTTTTTAAAAACACTAGTAACTTCTGAAATCAGGATAAATCAAGGCATCATAGTTTCATGAGGAACAGGCAGTAGAAATACACTCGGTGGCCTGCCACCAGGGCAACTGTCACCAATCCTATGGCTTCAGGCCAAAGAAGCCTCACAACAAATTATCTCCTATTGCCTGTATTTGTCCTCCAAGACCAGGATTCATCCAACACACCGAGTACTACTCCTGTTAACTCTGGCATGCTAACAGATTGCTGAGGATATTTCAGGAAAATGAACTGAAACAGTGTTAAGGAAGCTATGACATAGTATTGTAGAATACTTTTTTCACAAGAGACCCCTGGAGGTCTGTGATCCACCACTTGCCCCATCACACTTTTAACCTCCATGCTTAAAGGAGTGCCAGCTGAACCAGGGTGCCTTGGGACTTGTTCAGTAGAGCAGGGAAGATCTAAAGGAGTGGAGATGCCATGGCTTCTCTCTATCCCTCTTCCTCAGTCAAGCATCTTGCTTGGGAATAAGGGGCCCCTTTGGTCTCCGGCAAGTGTCTTTGGTGCTGTCCCTCTGTACCTCAGAGAAGAGGTCTGTCTCTTTCCTTTCTGTTTCCCCACCACAAAGAAGGTGAAGACATCCAAAAGAGTCCTTCTTGTCTCCAGATTGAACAAAAGTCTTTTCTCCACCCCTTTCCAGATGGACTGTGCTCCAGCACCTTCTCTATCTCTGTGGCATCTGCTGGACTTTTTCCATGGAGTCAGTGGCTGCCCAGTTCAGAGGAGGCAAAACTGGGCACAAGTCACCAGATGCAGCCAGGCTCACTGGTGCTGATGCAAGGGGAAAAACACGTGTGTTGGGGATGGAGTGGCACAGAAGCAAGTTCAGGCAGCCGAGTCTATTACAGTCATCTGAAGCACTGGCCCTGGTGCTCTCCTGAACTTGACAGGGGAATTCTTGGGTTGATTCTTGGGTTGACGCTATAGGCCACAGAAACAAACAGACGTGCTCAGCAGGTCGAGATGAGAGAAAAGGCGTTTATTCAAAAGGTCTGACTCCATTTTATAGAAATCACAGGCATGAGAGAGATTGGTCAATCGAGGCTTTGCCCCTTTCACCAGACTGGACGATCCACTTGTCCATTCTCTCTCTCTCTACCCCACAGAAAGAATGCAAACATCTGTTATTTACATGAAACTGCGTGAGAATTCAGCTAGAAATATGTAAACAATCAGAAGGCTTTTCTAAAACTGCAAAAGGAATAGATGACATCTCACCCTTTTTCCATTAAAAAAAGAAAAAGAATAAAAGAAAAATGATTAATGAAAACTATGAAATGAACAATATAAAACTGCAAAAGGAATAAACGACATTGGGTGAGAAGTTTTTGTGTACCATATACTGATTTTTCCAGGAGGAGACATCTAAGTGTGAGTGGCACAGAGTCAGGTGTATAGAACAGTTCCTTAACACTGTGCCAGCCCTGCAGGGGAACACTGTTCAAAACTGTCCTCAAGGAATGCTGGACTAGATGTGTTTCTTTCCACTGTCTTGTACCTGATTTTCTTTGGCCTCATAATGGGTAAAAAAGTGACAGATTTAGATTGTAATCTATTTTATGCCATGGCACCCTTTAAATATTTGTACTTATTGATTTTGGTTTTCATTTCTGGCAGATGCTGGTGTGTGAAACAGTGATCCAGAGTCTAGCACAATAAAATGAATACTGTCCCACTGCCTGTCTGCCCAGGGCAGAGGGTTTTTTTGTCCATGAGAAAACCACTGAAAGGCTCCCTAACGTTTACCTGGAATATCTACACACTCCATACTAATACTTAAACATTGATAAAAGTATTTTAGTTCAAATTTTTTAAGTACCTTTCAGAAACTGCTCAAAGACTTTTCTTTGTACAATGATCTAAATGCTATCCACTTCGATTGAAACAAACTATTTTCAGGACAAAGGAATTATTGTAAAATTTTTTCTGAAACTTCTTTTCTCAAAAAGACAGAATTAATTTCAGACACAAAAACCCACAGAAATAATTTTATATTCCTTAAGTAAACTGTTGAATTTGGAGCTGGACTTCAAAAATGATTGGTTATTATTGCTTGACTAAGTAGCTTGACTAAGTAGCTTGACTAAGATTCAAATTTGAGAAATTTCATTCATTTTAGAATGAATCACTTTAGCAGAATAAATCCCATGGTTCAAACTCAGCTCTTCTGTAATCATTTTAGATAAAAAATACTTACAAACAACCATAGGAGAGGAGAAAACAAGATCAGCTCTTTCCTTGAAGTGGAAAGGGCTTATTGTTGCAAACCCACAGCGTCTGTTCTCATATGATGGGGAAGTGAGAAACCACATATAATTACTGTCTGCAGTCTTGGAGCCACTAGCTGCCTTTAATTGCAGAGAGTTTGCAGACTCTGTCTAATGTAAGCTCTCTCTGCAATTAAATCCAGCTCACTCACATCTCATCTGGGCAACTGACCCTCAGTGACCCTGCTGGAGCACTGGGGTTGGACTGGACCAGGATCTCCAGAGACCCCTGCCACCCTCAGCTGTTTTGTGGTCCCGTGAGGCTGTGATCCCCACCACAGCAATGCGGAGGTGTGGTCAGCAGCCCCCCTAAGACAGCCCTCCTTCCTGTGCAGAGCAGCGCCCCAGTCACGCCCCAGGGCAGGAGGTCTCAGCTCCTTATTCCTGCTTTATGTCAGAGCCTAGCAGGACCCCTACCAGCAGCAATGGCAGGGTGAGGGCAAGATGAAGCATTTCCTGACAGGCTGAAGTCACGTGGTAAGAGCTCACACTCAGAACAAAGATGAAGTGGGGGTGATAATGGTGAGATGCTCACCTCAGCATAGAATGCCTGTGGAGGCCCATGGGCCTATTGGGAAAAGGACAGTGGAAATGCCCTGGACTCATGCACAATAGGCTCTGGGCATCCCCCATAGGTTAGGGGGAGACAGAAGGCTGCCCCCATGGTGCTCTGCAGCGCTATGCTAATTTACCCCAGTTCTGTCCTCCCCATTGGCCCGTTGGCTGTCCCTGCCCCTTTTACTCCTATATGGTCTTGTTCTAGAATATTCCCCACTCCCTGTTTTCCCATTAGTTAATGTAACCCCACCTGTCAACCCTGGCACTCCCTATTGGCTCCTGCCCTTTGTACCGCCCCTATGCACTCAGCTGATTGGCCTTGGTGCTTTGCTCCACCCCCTCTTTTGTGTATTTACACCCTGGACCCTCCACTGTCCATTGTCTTCTGTCCCTGGACCCCGTCAGTGCTGGATCGTGATAAGCCCACACTGGAAGCCCATACAGAAGATCCTCACCTGCCTGCCAGCTGTGGTGTGCTTGTGTGTGTGGTTGTTGTGTGCCTGCCCAAACGTTCTCCCCCCGAGCATGCTTGCGGGGGAGGCAGCGGCACTGACCACCTCTCCTCGCCGCTACAAAGGCTGAGCTGCAGGGCAGAGTTGCCCCACCAGAGCTAAAGCCCCATGCAGTTCCTGGCTTGACCTGAGGGATCAAGGAGACCACAAAGCTTAGAAGCCCAGAAAACACAGCTGACACGGCATAAAGATTTCTTTCAGGTGACACAGGCTGCTTCTCCAGAGGCCAGTGCTGGTGCTGAGGGTAACTTTACATTGTTACGGAAGACGAGAAACTGCTTGGTGATGATGGGGCAGTCCTTGAGGAACTCCTTGTTTGCTGTCCTTGCCTGTGGGAGGAAGCCCTTTGCAGAGGCTGAGCCACTATCTGACCTCAGTGAAAAAGCCACGGTCAGTATCTGGGACATAGTGGTGAGACAGGGAAAACAGAAGTCCACAGGCTGACAGGCAGCATGATTCAAGGGTCAGAGCTGCACTGTGCTGGCAGGGTCATGAAGAAGAGACACAAGTGCAGCCAGAGTGATAAACATGAGAAACCCTCACAAACACCATAGGCTTTAGGAGCCCTGGCTTCTGGAGTCCTGACTTGCCTTTGTAATAACATTTCCATGCTCCAAACATCCTCCCATACCCACCCACAGCAAACTACCAGCAGGAAAAACAGGCTGCACATCAGAGGTAGAACATTTGTTGGGATAGGAGGAGCTGACATGAGTTTATTTTCAATACCCTTTAAGACATTGTTAATCTGAACAAATACATTCCTGTCCTGAAATTACTTTAAAGAGCAATTTTACAGATTATATGCAGAAATTACCTGGGCATGGCTGATGTAATTTATTATGTTCTTTAATGTTCTTGCAACAAAAACAATCTTGTCATTCTCATCTTTAGAATGAACCCTGTTCAAAAGGATGCTAGAAAATAGCCTTACAAGTCATTCTTGCTGGACATAAATTAAACAAACATAATTCAACTGCTGACTCATTAAATAGAAGCAAGAGAAAAAATTCCTGAACTTGGAATGATTTACAGATGTGGGTATGGCAACAACACATTGTCGACTTTTACGCCAAGCTTGAGTCTGAATAATAATATCCATCAGGGAAAACACACTATACAATGCAGATATTGCTGCAAATGGGCATTGGGGTTTTCTTACCCTGTTGCAGTCCAGATCTCTCTGCAGCAAGAACTAGTTCTCATGGTACGTATGACTGCATGTGAATGTAAATTTTTTACCAGAAAGACTTCTTGAATGCATAAGTAAAATTCCAGACTTCTGATTTTGTAAAATCAAATGAGAGATCCTAAAAGCCTGATGACCAGGAGACAATTACAATGTTCACATTTTATTTATCTTAAATGAGTGATTTACTATCTTAGTAGCATTAGGGAAAATGGAAAGCATAGGGATTATCTTATCTTCACTACTGAATGTTTAGGTCAAGCAGATGTGGGGCTAACCACTAGACATGTTCATGTTTTGCTATTGTGGCGTTATCTGAAAAAGGAAATTATAAACCACATTGCTATACCAGATGTGCTATTGCCCGAAAGTTGCTCTTTTCCCAGTTTGCTCAGGACAGAGCAGACTTTTATAATGGGCATTTTTCCCACTTAAGCCAGGCCTGTAAATTACCTTGTTAGAAGTCTTTTTTTAGGAGGATTTGGTGGAGATAGGAATTTTGCTGTACAAAAGGATTCATTACTATGACATGTGCTTTTGCACCTTGTCTTAAATGCAAGCCAGGCTTTCTGCATGCTCTTCAGAGGGGATGCAGTAGCAGATTTGGAAAGCTTTTCTTCATATTCTCAAGCAGTAATGCTTCAGCAGCCTAGAGACCTTAGGTTGTTTCCATCAGCCTGTGCAGACTTCTAAGAGATAAATATGAGTGATTTTTTTATTACAGCAGAAATCTCACTGAGATTTTACTTTGATTGTGGCCTTCACACATGCACAAGAGACATTATATCTGTGTAGACAGATAGATGGAAACTAATCCTTCAAAAAGGGAGGCAGCTTCACATCATAACCCTCTATGGCTTAATTACAACCAACACACCTGTGTCAGATGTTTTTGTCTTGAAAATTGGGCCCATGACACCAAATATTTTTTCCAGACATTTGACGTCAGCAACATATGACAAACATGCTAAAATAATACTTCTTTCTCCACTCAGACTACGGAAAACTGCTACAATTTCATGCAAATTAGTTTTAGCTTAACAGTTGCCCTCCAATGTGTGTGGTATGGGTTTCATCATGTTATTAATGAGATTAGTTAAATTGCATTTCTGATGTGCCTTTGAGCTACAGGTCAAAGGGGAATTGACTGCCAGTACATGACTGGCTCTTATTCCACATCTCTTCAACCATGTTTCCAAGGCAGATGATTTGAGTATTTGACCCTGTGATCCAGAACAATCCACAGCAGGAGAAGGCCTTCCAAAAAGAAAAGCAAAGCACTGCCATTGTCATAGAGCACGAGAAGCTTTGGTTTGAGTGGTGTTTGTTGTTAGTTCCACATGCACATTCTCGGCAAGAGGATGTCCATGCTGTTATGATTTATCTTCCCCTACCAATAGTCTTCATTATAACAGCTGTCTCCATTCACAGTTTTTCACTACTGGCTTGCAGATACTTACCCTAGTTTAAACACTGAACATTGTCTAGCATAGTTACTGTTCAGTGATATAATTCTACTTAGCCTTTTATTTCCTTAATTGGTTAATATGCTGCTACTTGAAATGGTGCTGGAAGAAACAGTTCTTTAAGAGTAGTTTACAGAGACACTTATGTACTGAATGCTAAGTGACCTGTAAGTTGTATGCTGTACCCTGTTCAGTAATCAATTGTTGTACTATGTTCAATAGTTGTATAAGTTGTAAGTTGTACCCCCATACTGAACCTCCCAAGACCCCTCCCCAAAACCCCTAACCCACTTACCTCCATATCCTCCACGTCAGGCATTTTCTTCGCTGCCGCTCCACCACCATTACAAGCTGCAGTAGAAGATTTCCCAAGATACACCTTACTATGCTCTATATGCAAATAGGGTTACCAAAGTGCTAAAGAAAAATCTAGAATAAAAGAACGGGACTTTAAGCAAATAAACTAAATAGACCACCAGATAGAGAACATCAAACTTGATCATCGACTACCCTAGACCACGAGCCCGTGGGTCGCCGCGACTAAAGCAGCTCGGCGAGGATCACACCCCCTGACAGACGAGCCGTCCCGAGTTTCTGGGACCACGCCCGTGAGGTACGAAGCCCGTGCTCGGCCCTGCAGCTTCGGCAGAAGGACCAAGCAGCTGGAAACCTCCTCCAGCCAGCGTGGGTGGGAGCGGCGGCGGTGCGCGCGGACCTTCGTCCCTCCCAGCCCCGAAGAAACCCTAAATAAAGGCATTTCTTATTGAGACACAAGGTCTCTGGCCGGGGTCATTCCTAGCAGTGCTACTTCACCCAGTTAAAACCCAAATAAAAGAACAGAATATGAACTATTAATACAGGACCTAAATACATGTTTGAAAAGCTCCCTGAGATTTTCAGTGATTATTTTATTACAAAGTATTTTATTGCAGTGAACCTAGATATCAGACCTAAATAAAAGAAACTTATTTATATTTTTTACAATAAATTAGCATAATAGGTCAAACTTTGAGGCTGCCAACACTTCAATATGATAGTCAGAGGTCAAAAAAGAAAATTAGCTAAGTTTGAATGTATGAATGGCTTTGGTTTCAAGAATGCTATCAGTAAGTCCTACGCAAAATATTTCTCCTTAGGAAAATGAAAATGTGTGAGACAGGTTATATAGCTAAACTGCAGAAAGATGGATTTTTGCTTTCTCAAAAGTGTTTGAAATACTTATTCCAATATAGGGGGAAGCCTTATCTTTTAAATAAAATGCAGACTGCTAAAGATTTAGATGGATCAGAGGAGAGAATCTTGCCTATATGTTTTTACAAAAAGCTATAAGAAGCTACAGTCTTATCCCTAACCCAAGGGGAATTTAGGAATATAAATAAATTGCACCGGTTTCAGAAGTGATGAGTGTATAGCAGCTGACTGCAAGGAAAGCTTGTGAGCATACTGTGGTGAAGAACAAGAGCCAGGCAGTCTCTATGTCTCTTGTAGTTTACAGCCTATTTCAGACAGCTTCTCTGCCCAAGAAGTCATGTAAGAGAAATTTAATTTTAAGACACAGCTTTCTCCACTCAGTTTTTTCATTGGCCCCCTTTCTAGATTTCAGTGCCAAATCAGAAGCTTACCTCAACAAACAAAATTTCCTTGTACCATGTTGACTGTTCAGTAACTAGGCAGACTAAACAGTTGAGCTCATGCTGACTGTACTTGGAGACAAAGCAGAGGAGAGCAGCTTGATTTATTGATTGCAGGAAGCTGCTTCTTCCAGTGTGGGAATGTGGTGTCTGAGGAGGCAACAGTAGCTCCTGCTCCAGTTCACAGTACTTCTGACATGAGAAAGGTAAGGGCATGCTTTTTTCACAACAGTGTCATTTTCTGAGTGCATAGGTGTAAAGTAAGCAACCTCCCCTTTCTGAAATGAGTGCACGCACTTCCCCTCTTACATTAACCTTTTCAGTCTACAAGGAAGCTCATATAAAAATGCAGTTGATGATGTGTTCAATGTGGAAATGAACAGCTGGATTTTAGAGCATTAATATAGTGAAATAAATTGGGTTTGTGTAGTTTTTATTCTTTACATTAGTGATGAGCCAGCAAAATATACTGCAGCACCAGCCTGAATGGCTGACTGCATTGGCTTTGCTATCACAGTTGACCTTTGTTTTACAAGCAACAAGTTCTACACAGGTTACCTTCACTGGCCTCTGTAGTATGTAATTTATCCCATGATCTTTGTATGAACAACTCATCTGGGTAACACATTACAGTGCTTCTCTTCAGCTTGTGCAAAGGCCACAATGACAGTCAAATATCAATCTCATTATTTCTGCTGGAATAAAAAAATTGTTTGGGTCTGTCACATGGAGGCTTTACCATTCTTGCAGTCCATGAGTTTTTCAAAGTCAAATGATAATTCCAGCTTTGTAGTCTCAAGCCACATGTAAACCCCCCATCACTTACAGAGAGGCTAATTATTCACTAAAAGTATTTAAAATTTTCTGTAATAATTTTGATTTTTAAAAATCTCTGCTGCTGAGAACACTTAAATGGTGTAATTGCATTTTCAGCTATATTAGCACATGTGACAGCACAGGATAGAAAACAAATCAGCCTCTGGTGGATAAAGTTCTAACAGGAGTTGAGCTTTAAAGCATTTCAGTGATTCTGTAGGGCCATAAAGAGAATTTAAAATCATAACAATTGGGATCTGTATTCAATAATTCTGTCTTCAGATCTGTTAGTTATGCATGAAAACAAGAACTGGATATTTGCTCAAGGTGGGAAGCAACTTTGAAATTCAGCATGAGAACACAGAAGAGGCTCTTTGTGAAATACTATCCTAGTCTAACAAATTTGGAGACAGACCTAAACTATACCCTACGTGTTTTCGTAACAACACTGTGATACTGTGGAACAAGAATCATTAAAGCTGAAAAAAGCAGCGAGAAAATAGGCATATTTTTAAACTAGGTGGTTTTAACTTTCTGGCCTGGTGTAATAAAAATCTAAACAAATTGGTCTTTCTGCAGAAACCATGTATTTTTCATGCATTTCTTCCCAGTATCCACTCTACCATATAAATCTTTTCTTTTGGTCTCCTTCTAAGACCTAGAGTGTCTCTCATGACCCTGAGATCTTTTTGGTTGAGTGGACAGTGGACCAAGGGGCAGTGTGTGCTGTGGAACAGGAGACAGGGTGCCAACTGCCCAGCTTAACTCTGCTCCTGAGCTTTTGGGGAGCTCACCAGAAGACAGAATACCTGACCCTTCTCTGCCTTCCTTTATGCACAGTCCTGTGGCTTCCTTCTCGTCTTCCTAGAGATCAATTTTTACAAAATTTATACAACATCAAAGTCATTGGGATTTCCACCTTTCTATCCAGCATGACTGAAGCAGGTCTTTTCCCTTGGCAAAGGGATGGGTCTTCTAGTGTAGCACTAAGTAAATTGTCCTTCTTTCACAAATACTTGCTAGCTCTCCTTTTCAGTAACACTGACTACATGCATGACAAACCTAATCACTTTGCTATTTCTCATCCTTCTGGGCTGGTTCAGTCCCAGTTGGTTTGTTTTACGTTTATTGGTCAGAAGCTATATCAGAAACAAAAGAAGGGGTGAGATTAACTGGTTAAGTCTGGACTTTTGTGAAGTTTTCGCATGCCACTTTCTGCCACCACTGTGTAATAAAAATACTGAATTGCTCTTTTCCAATTACACAAACTGACAACAGAAGACCAGGAGCAAAGCAAGCATGCATGCCTCCATGTGTTGTGGGTGTGTGAACATACTGTGTGTCCTCCTGCAGAGAGATTAAGAAGTCCCCTGCTGGGGATTTCTGGCATGCACAGATACAGGCAAAACAGAAGAGGAGGGAAATAACCTTGTAGACCTTTGCACTTTGTTGTCCCAAAATCCTCTGCCAGCCTATGTATGCCTCACCCAGCCTGTATAATTGAGCTGCTCTCTACATCTGGAAATTTCTATAAAGCAGAAGGAATACATTAGTGCATTTGACTACTGAAAGGCAAAACTAAAAAAGGTTTTTGAAAACTGTAGTTATTAGCAGTCAGAAGTGATAACATCCTCTTTGGTGTTTTGAATTAGGTTTAGGAAGGGAATGTCCATTCCAGATAAATGTCCAGCTGAAAGAGCATATAACAGAATGTGCATCCAATGGCATGGTAAAATGCACTGAAGAGAAACTGAAAATACCACAAAATAGGTCTTCCAAACACTAGAAATTGAACTAAGATGACCAATATGCAGGAAAGGCCTAGATAAATCACCCAACCTTTTTTGTTGTTTTACAGAGAGAAGGGAAAGGAAAGA
>WEZZ01011829.1:2362-13864 GCA_013400585.1 Chloropsis cyanopogon | reverse complement strand
GGCCAGGGCCAGGGCGTTCCGGGGGGGCTGCGCCTTTCGGCCGGGACGAAGCGGCGCTTCGGGATCTGGCCGGGCGGACGTGCCCGGCGCGGTAAGCGCGGTGAGCGGCCGGAGCTTGGGGGGCGGGGGGGGTGAGCGAGCTGATGAGGATGTCGCTGCCCTGACCCGCCGTGTCCCTGCCTGGGGGTGGGTGCTCCCGGGAAGCCCCGAGCGCCCGGAGTTCAGCCTGCCGTTAACAGGTGGCCGGGGCGTTCGGTACAAGGAGCAGACGGCTCCCGCAAGCCTTAAGGTTTGAAGCGCTCTGCCAGTTTTTATTTCATTTTAAATAATAATAATAAGAAAATGCAGGAGGTGATATTGTTGTTTTGGGTGGAGAATGTCAGTGGTAGAAAAGCTTGTGTCTCCTTTCTGAATTTGTAATGGAGTGATTCCTTCTGTATTCAAAAGCAGAACAGCTAAAAAGCACACTGACTGCTGAGCATTTGAATGAATTTAGCAATGGAACCGAAAACGTTTGAAAAAAAATGGTTGGGGGACAAAAACCCCAAGATAAGTTTGTTGTGTGTTTGTTGTGGGTTTTTTTGCCTTTTTATCTCCCTCCAGGTAACATCTCTCTTCCTTCGTGCTTTCAGACTGAAGGGATGAACATCTTTCCTTCATACAGCCTTAGATTACCTTTCCTGCTCTGTCTTGCTTTCTTCCTTTTCTGCATGTGCTCTTCCCTGGTCTGTTGATTCTCATACTTTCCCCCTGCTCCCTCCCTCTCTTCCTTCTCCCTTAAGTCTCTGTTTTTAACAGTTGTCATCTCAGTGGTTTCTTCCTCTGGCCTCAGGCTCTGTTGACAGTGGTGTGTAAGTTGAGGTGTCTCTCCTGAGCTGTCTGCCATTCTTTTTTTGCTGGAAACAATCACCTCAATGACAAGCTCACAAAACTTCTCTCTGAGCAGTCCCCGTTCCCTGACATTTGCCTTTTCATCCTGTCATATAACCTTGTTTGGCACAAAAAGCTGGACAGTGGCTGGAAGCATAGACACTCCACAAGTTTGGCACTTCTGTGACAGGTGTAGCGCATAGAGAGATGGGACAGCGGTGGCAATGCTGCCTCAAACTGCCCAGTGGGGCTGGTTGGACTTTGTTGGAGAGAGCACTGAGGTGCTTCTATTTCCAGGTGTGTTTCTCAGCCCACTGCTCTGTCTTGGAGTGTCTCCCTGTTTTGGTCTGTTTCTCTCATTTGGACTTCCCAGAGTGTGTGCACACAAGGGTGCAGATTTACATAATCGTTGTGGAAACAAACAGATGTTTTTGTTTCTATTTAGAGATAATCAGGTAATAGTCCCCAGTTCTGGTTGTTTTTCTCGTCCATTTGTGGCTTTCTATTCAGGTTCTTAATCAGAGAGTCAAGATATATTTCATCAGAGGAGTAAATGCCTGGAAAAATGCCAGGGGAATGGCAGGTTTCCATTGACTGAGGACAGCCTGGCTCCATCCTTGTCAAAAATAAAGAGACATTCTGGGTGTGTCAGTCACAACCAAATATACATAAAATAAATCAAGTTATTGCAAGAAATTTTTTTAAAGGAAAAAAAACCCAGAATATGAAGAGCTGGACAAAGTAATTTACTGCCCACTCTTTCTCTGGTCTCCCATGTACATTTTGTCATGGAAGAGGTTTTGAGTGAAGCACAGATGATACTCTTGCAGCTTGTTCAAGAGTTTAAATCAAATTGAAAATCTTATAATAGCAGCTCTTACTGGCAAAATTATACTACAAATCTTATTGCAAATAAATGAAGGCTTTATTCTGTGTACTCACTGCAGTGGGCTGTGGTTGTATTGGTTCAGTGATGTTTTCTTGGCATCTAGTTACTTATTTATAACACAGAGACATGGCAGAGATAAGAATGGGAAAATTCAGATGTGTACTGCTGTCTGATTTACCTGAGGAGAAATTTGTATTTGAGGTGCTACAATAAATTGTTTGCTTCTTCAGCAGTGCTAGAGGTAAGACTTAGATTTGAAGACAGGGGAAAAAAATCCCCCAGTTCTTGTTTGAAACAATCCCAGACCAGTTTGACTTTGGATGAGCAGCTCTATTTCAGTGGGTGCTTAAAATTGTCACTGAACCAATTAAGGCAATGTTCTGCATTACTTTGTAGGATAACTGCAAAGGTTAAGAACATGTTTGTCATATAGGTGTGGAAATGTTAAAGAAAATCTCTATAATTTTGTTTTATTACTTCTTGTGGAAGTGTTATATGTGATTCAAATTAAAAAGCTCATGTATTATTTTGCATCTGAGAGATTATGGCTTCTAGACCCCGTGTGGATGAAAGCACAGGCTGAAGATATTTCCACCACAGCACTGTCAAACCCCAGCTGTGACATACCCAAGTGTGGGAGTAGCTCTGATAAATGGTCTATCATACCTGTTTTGTCTGGGTTTTTTTCATCTCTGCTGCTGGTTTATCTTGCTCTGGCCTCAGCAGAGGCTGGGAACAGAACTATTTCTGCAGGGAGAACATAGAGAAGTGAAGAGGTGCTATAGGAAGCGTGTTGTGGCCTGTACTTCTGATCAGATGAATGCTGTGTGAAGATTACAGAATTATTTTACAATAAGAAAGAGGAAATTGTCATTGGCTTCCACTCTGCTTGTCAGCCTCAGCTCTGTGGTGACTTTTTAACTGATGTAAAGCTAAAACAGAGCTATGAAATGAGGCCTGAACACACTCATCCATTTTCTGGGCTGTGTAACTCTACAAGCAACTGCATTAAAGCTGGAGCCTGGCACACTGCAGGTAGGTACGGCTGCCTGTGCTGCAGCAGCGCCCCTGTGGGGCACGGGGCTCTGACACCAAGGGAGCCCAGGTAGTTTTAGCTGTTAACCAGGGCTGAGTTTCCCAGGAACAGTCACACAAGCTCCCTTCCTTCAGCCTTGCCCCTGCTACAAATAACCATTTAGGTTTAGGTGGGTGTTAAAAACAAGGTCCAGTCTCCTGTTGGATTTTAAAAGTTTAATAAAGGGACAATAAGAAACATAAAATAAAGCAAATAAATACGGCCGGGTGTCTTGGCACTCTGCCAAGAGCACACCTTTGGTNCTAAAAGAAAGAAAAACTACATCCACACAGCAAAAGCATTTTTAACACTATATTTATCCAAATACTATTATATAATATTTACCTTACTATTTGCGAAAAGCCAACATTATAATATGCGTTTGTAACAGTGGGGTTATTTGAAACACTCCTGGGTGCCTCTGTTCTTGGGCTCAGTTGGCTTTTCTGGCTATGCAGAGCACTGTGCTTCCAGTGTTTCTTCATGACTTGCAGAGCAGGCAATTTGAGTCAATCTAGTTTGGTAGCCCTCTGCATCGAAGTAATTTGTCAGTGAGTTGTTTGGTTTTTTTTTTTTTTTTTTGCTTTCAGATCGAATACCATGTTTTAGTTATAAAAAAAATTGCAGTGTTTGTTCTGTCCCTTCTGTGGAGATGGTTTTGGGTTTTTTTTTTAATAGGTTCTTACATGGTAGCACAAACAGGAGGTATTTTAAAAGCAACTCTTACAGGTAAGTCGTATTCTGATGGAGCCATTCCAATTGACCTGCAGTGTGCTGATCAGTAAGAGGGGATGGAGGGAGCTTTCCTTTTTCTCTGCTCAGAATAAGGCATCAGATTGACACACTTCAGGGTTAGAAAGGAATTCAGAACATCCCCATCTCAGCAGAGAGCTTTCTGTGAGAATAAAGGTAATGAAAAGAAACATTTAATAAAACTTGCTTTACAGTTTAATCTTGCCTCATTAGTACATTTGTCAGGGCTTTTTCACTTCAGGGTTTTCTACAACAAGTCAGCCTGAGAGGTTAAAAAGTTGTGGTGAGAAAGGTTGAAATAGGTAATATTATAAATAGCTGAGGGAAAGGCAGCCTTTCTTTTGGGAAGCGTTGAATATATGTATATATACCATTGATGTCAGCATTTATAACATTATAGGACTGAAAAAGTCTCTGTACTTTAGTGCTTACTGATAGGGCTTCTTCTAGTCTGGTTGGTCTTGAGGGAGCTTGGGTTTGCAGCTGCCATACCTGCACATCCAAGAGGAGGTTGGCTTTTAGTGGGGAGAGGAAAATAGGCTCAGTACTGACTGTGTAATCCTGCCCTAGATGCAGGAAATAAATTGAATTATGGCTAATCTTTACTACTTTTAGAAAATGCTGTCTCTTAAGGCTGTATGTTCTGTCTGTAATATCTAAATTTTGGTACTGGAGTTAAGCTGAGCTTCAGTGTATTTTGGGAGCAAATCCCAGCAGCTACCCACTAACAGTTCCATGTCCCTTTACTGTCAGTGCAGGCCTGAAACTTTTTAAGAGGAATGCAGATGTTTTGTGACATCATGTTAGGTATAATTCATCTGCCTTCTCAGACAAGTGGGCTTATGCAGTATTTGCTTTATTTATTTTTAGAACCACACAGTTGTCAGTAAAACTCATGGTATAATTTCATATTCGTTTCTGCCTTAACTTCCGGGTGGCATCCACTGGACTGCTAAGTGGGCATTATTATTTGCTTATATTGTTATTTTCTATAGGAAAATAGTTGACAAATCTTTTTAGCCTTTATTATATTTCACTTTAAAGTCATAATGTCATCACTCTTTAACTAGGTACAAACAGCAGCTATACAGTTAGCATGCAAATTGAATATAATGGTGTGGAGTTTGTGTGGGGTGCATAAGAAATTTGTTGTTGGAATTTACATTGCACAGTTATAAGGATAATAAAATGCATGTTATATGATGAGTAATATGGTGGTATGAGGCAAAGATGTCTGTAACTGTAACCTCTCATCCTTAGTTCACAGTTTAAGCAGTGACTAAACCATCTTTTTTTCTTTCCATTGTTATAAACTCCTTTTGTGATGAATCCAACATTATTCTTGTTACTTTAGTGCAACAGCTCAGACATTGCTGCTTGTGAATATCAGAAACAAACATTACCACTGTTAACACAGTACTTTCTTTTTTTCTCCAGGATAAGACCTAGGTATCAGTGTTGGCATTCATGATTGATTTTTAATTGTAAAGTCAGTTTTCAATATCTTTCTTTTTGTTTTTTCCCCCCTAAATTTAACTCATNGATAAGACCTAGGTATCAGAGTTGGCATTCATGATTGATTTTTAATTGTAAAGTCAATTTTCAATATCTTTCTTTTTCTTTTTTTTCCCCCTAAATTTAACTCACTTTTATTGCTTGCTTTCCTCTCTTTTTTTGCAGGTGGGATTGGGTATTCCCCTGAAAAGACCACAAATTTGAACTCAAACCCTGCCCACCTAGGGTACTGAGAATTAGCAAGAAGCAAGGACCCTTAGGTGAAGATTTTCCTGCAGACTTCCATGTCTGTGCTTGGGAGTGGGACAGCTTGTTCAAAGCCACATGGTGGGGTTGTAGAAAGATGGGGTCTGTATTGCTTTTCAGCTGCAGTGCAGCAGTGTGAATAAGTTTGTGCTTGTTTTTTTCATATATTTTTTTCTCTGACTTCACCTCCTAATGTTTGGGATGGAGTAAAAAGGAATGTGGGGGTGGCTGACTCCCTTTTCCCTCATGACAACATTGGTGCTGGTGCGAGAACATAGGAGATATGGGAACAGCCTGAGTTATTAACTTCTCATAGCCAACAACTTCTGGGTTAACTGTTCTGCCTAGCTGATGGAGCTGATGCACCAGAGTGCAGTGCTAAGCTTTCTCAGGCTGGGACTTCCCACAGTTTGAAATGTTCCTTCTTTTTTCTCCTGTCTGGGTCTGGGGATCTTCAGAGTTTGCAAGAGAACTCTGCAAGCGAATAAGTTTGTTCATTTGTTCTTTTGAAAAGCATTGAGTGCTTAGATTCTGTGGCACTAAGCAGAATAGAAGTATGTGGAGTATAGATGTACTTTGTGACTGAAAATTCACCAAGCTCCTAGTGGCTATGATACTGGTAGTATCTCTTGCTCCAGAAGCAAACGTTATATGCACAATCCACATGTTTTTCTTTTTGTGCATGCAGGTCAGCTTTGGAGGTAGTTGCTGCTGGTTACAAGGACAGTTTCAGATGTACACAAAACCAGATATGCCTTTATGGTCTCAGTGGTGGTGGTGTAAGCCATGAAGTTGTGTTGCAGATGTGGTGTGTGTTCAGCTTTGCATTCATTTTGAAAGGTAAGTGGCTGAGAGCTTCATGTGATATATCAGTGATGTCCAGATTGGAGAAAACAGCTGCACAGTGTTTGATATCCTGCTGCTGCTGTTCAAGGGCATGGGTTTTATGCAAACACAGACAGCCAGACTAGCTTGCTCAGGTGCCACTGGCAGCTGTCAGGCCATCTGAGACCTTACAAACTTTCACAGAGGTTACAAACAAGTTCTCATGAAGGCATAATTCAACTCCAAGAGTTGCAGTTGGGTCTCCATGGGGAACATGTGGTTACATTTATCTGCAGAGAGCAACCCAATGCTCCAGAAGAAAGCCCTGAGCACTTGCCCTTTTTAGTTTCCAGGATACCATCCTGCCTAATTTTCTGGTTGGTAGCACTGAACACAGTCCTGCTTTGGGGTTTCTTGAATAATCAAAGTGAAGTTTTTGTTCCTGACTTACTTGCTCCTGGAAGAAGAGAGCCAGAGTGAGGAAAGCCTGTCTGCATCCATACACATCAAAATCAATAGAGGTGCTTTAATGTTTGCCTCAGAAGGCTCCTGTACCTTCCAGAAAAACCCTCAGCAAAGTCAACTAGAGGAGGTCCCTACGAAGCTTCAGAGCTGTGGGATGAATCATGGCTCTCCGTGTCCGACAGAATGAATGTTTGAGAGCATGTCCTGGAGGAATTCCTTCTTAGAACTGCTTACCTCTTACCTGAATCCCTGCATGACCTGCTGCAGCCAGCCAAATGCACCTGACAGGCTGCTACTGTGCCAGCTGAGCCTGCTCTGCTCTTCCTCACAAGATGCAAGGTCTAAATAGTCACTTCTTTCACTGTGCTGGTCCTTGTACCGCCATGCTAGACTGGCTTTTTAAGTAGAATAAAAGGTTTTCGCATGTTTGAGGCTGAGCTTTTGGAGGTATTCAGACAAAGCTTATAAGTGAGCTGAAAGTTTGTTTGGAACAGTGCTTATGCTTAGCCCTACTGGTTGATTTAGAAGCGTATTTATACGTCCTTCAAAGCACAGATTAGCCTCAAAGCTGGTGACTCAGTTTTTTGTTAACACCTCTCCCTCTGATGTCTACAGTGAAAGCAAGTCTCCACATGGATGCAGTCAGTGGTGAAAGGCTGGAGCTTCTAATCCTAACCTAATGCTATACTAGGACAGATTCTTTGTGTCCTGCAAGTGGTTATCCTCCCCATAAATCATAAATGGACACCAGTGTCTAGAGTAGGAGAGAGCTCTGTGTGTGGCTCAATGAATCCTATCTGCTTTGTGGTGGGAAGAAATGCTTAAAGTTGAAGGAACAACATTTTTCAGACTGTTCCTGTACTCTATTCTGAAGTTTCCTGCAAGTGGATTTCAGCTCTTTTTGCAATACTAAAAGGAGGGAGGTGACAATGGCCATTAGTGATGCCATGTGAGGAATATTTAAATGAAAGGCTCCTCTGGAAGTTACAAAAAAGAAAAACAGCCTTTAAACAGGACTAATCAATCTTGTCAAGAAACATGTCATCAACAAAATGTTGAGGAAAAGGGGGAAAAAAGATGGTGGGAACCCTGTGTGGCACCATGTAGTCTCTTGGAGCGCTGTCACAAAATGAAACACAGAGTCTTGCAATAAACAACTGACAGAGCTTGATAGGAGCAAACTAGGACAGGGATCCTAGGGTTTTCTCTGGGCCATTTCCTTCTCCCAGAGGCAACAGTTGCTTTAGTTGATTAAAATAAGAAAACTTCTGTCTAAAGCGTAATCCTCTCTTTAATTTGAGGAAATGGAAAAGCCAAGGAGGAACTTTACTGCCAACACAGGCACTTTGAGTTAGACTTACCTCTTTCTCTCTGTCCATTCTGAAAGGGTTAGAAGTACAAGATGGGAAACATCCTCAGCCACGAACTGGGTTGCCCACAATATCCATGTTTTTTTCTTTCTCCTCTGTGCTTCAGGTTATTTATTAATGCTGGAGGCTTTCTGAATGGCTAAGGGGAGGGTGAAGGTAATGTGGTGAAGCTTCTTACCCTGATCCAAGAGTGGGGTTGGTCACTTCCCTCCCAGCCCACCCCTTCACCTTTCCTGCTGTCAGGTTGCTCATTCTGAAAACTAAATTGGTTTGGGTTGAAAAATAAATTCATTTATTGTTTTAAAAGGTTTATAACTTGCCAGTCAATTTTTTTGGTATATGTTTAAAGTTCTGAACATTGTATTTAAGTGTGAAGTTTACTTTTTCAGGCATACTACTTATTTAAAATTGCTTTGAGGCATAACAGCCAGCATTTGGTCATGGTAAAATAGCTGCAGAAAGAACTATTTTACAAATTTGAAATGCTGTTCATATTCCCTGAGTGAAAGTGTTTTTTTTTTTTGTGCCTGATTTTTTGTTCTTTATGTATGGCTCTCCTAGCACTTGAAGCCTTAGTCAATCCTGCTGGGTTTTAATGTGTTCCATAATTACCCGAAGTTCAGTTTGCTTTCACAAGAAGTATTTTGTAATATGTTTCAATTTGAATTTCCTGACTCCAGGAAATTCAGTCTGCTGCTACTGCAGCAGATGTTTTGTGCAGAGCTGTGCTTTCTTTTGGTGTGCATAAAACTGTCTCATATTCTGAAAAAAATTGCTCTGCAAAATACAAGTCTCTAGTGCAGAATGGTGGTAATGACAGAGATATCTATCAAGATAATTTCATGATGCTCTCATGTTGCTTTGCAGTTTTTGTTAATCTGTGAGGGAAATCACTCCTGTTTTATTTTCCTTCTGTAGTGGCATTTTGAGCTCATTTATCAGCATAGAGAAATTTAGGTTGGAAGGGACCCCTGGTGGTCATCTGGTCCAACCTCCTACTCCAAGCATGTTCGACTAGATCAGGTAATTTTTTCCTTGTATCTAATATGAATTTCCCATTTCCCAATTTTTATCCATTGCTTCTTGTCCTCTTACTGTGTACCTCTGAGAAGAGCCTGGCAGCAGCATCTCTGCCCCCTCTAAGTGTAGACAGCACTGAGGTATCCCTGCAGCTGTCCTTCTCCAGGCTGAACAAACCCTTCGGCTCTCGTGCCTCCTGTGCTTCAGCTCCCTAAACACCTTGGTTGCCTTTCACTGAGCCCCAGAGTCTGTGTCTATAATTAGGGGAAGGAGTGGGAGGGGATGGGATAGCCTTGTCTGATGAGGCAGTGGCTGCTCTTGGGAACAGTGATGAGGAACTGACCCAATTGATGGGAAAGGACAAAAACCTGAAAGCTGCGCTAGGTGTAGTCTCCATTAACGCATTTGGTATCCACAGGTCGGTATTTGCTGGGGTGCAAGATGTCTGCCCTGAGGCTGATCTCTAACAGAACCTCCCAGCAGGCCTTGTCTAACTCTGATTACACCTGGGACTACGAGTACTATGAGTATGGACCCGTGTCCTTTGAAGGCCTGAAGGCTCATAAGTGTAAGTTCAGTAGAGACACACTTCCTGCAGCTGAGCTTCCTCTCAAAGTGTTCCTATTCTTCACTTGTGGCTGAATGTTGTACAAAAACCTTTCTCTCCTAATTCCTAGGATTCTCTGCAATTAGCAGTATCCCTCTAGTTATTAGATCATCGTTATTGTTTCTTATTCTGTATCCTTTGGTTGACTTTCTTGTGCATGAGAGAACCATGGATTTGTTGGCTGTCTTAGGAATTTGTCAATACTTATATCTGACTGTCGGGAAAGGTTGACAACAACAAATAGATACACTGCTGCTTCTGGTGACTACTTGTTAAGATCAGTGTTGCTTTGTTTTGGTTCTATTTGTTTCCATTAATGGTAAAAAGGCAGTGGTGGGGAGCCTTACCTGCATTGCCTGTGTTTGTTTTTCCTGATAGAAAATAAATTTTTGGTTTTTAAAAGGTTGAAAATAGGAGAAGAATTTTCTCCTTATGAACAAACTTGCCATTGGTACTTTCTTCCTAGGAGGAGTGTGCTAAATTCACTTTTGTGTTAATACTGGAGTTGTTTTACAGTAGAAGCAAAAAATGGAGGCTAGGTACCAGAAAGATGAAAAATGTGGATTGGAATTTGGAGAAAGTGTCACTAGGACAAGCTAGTACAGCTGGACCAACATTTTTCTAAAAACTAGATCTTTCCTTTTAGGGATGATTGTGAGGGACAAACAATAAAAGAGGGGGAAAAAAGTAGCAGAAACCGACTCAATTACCTGATGGGTCTTGCAAGCACTTTGCTGAAGAGAAAAAAACCATCCTGTTTCTTTTTGTCTGAGGTAGATACACTGTGAAAAGGTTTGATCCCCAGACTTTAAAGTTTTGGGGAAGGGTCCCTATCCAGTGCTCCAGGATAGATTACATAATTTCTGTCTCATTTGCCCCGATGAGCATTCAGATTGGGAAAAAGTAGGGCCTGCACTGGCAAACAGCAGCCCAGAAGGGCTGATCTCCCTTGCTTCTACACAGTCAGAAGGTTTTGGGGAGGCTCTGCAAGGGACAGAAGAAACTTGTTGAAATTACTAACACTTCTGGAAAAAAAAAATAGAGTAGCATTTACTTTTTATTTTTTCCCCCCAAAAAAGTCTGCTGATTACTGTCTGTATTCTTACAAGTGATAGGTACTTGAAAAATGTGGGCTAGCTTTCATCATGTTTTTAATTTATCTTCCATTTAAACAGAGGTTAAACCTGATTGCAAAGATCACTGGTTGCGAAGATCAGCTGAAATGTTATGTACACATCTTCCTTCCAGCTCGGTGTCTCAAACAGCATGTTGGGAGAAAAAGGTGCAAATGACACCTGCCTCTGGATTGCAGAAGGCACAGCTGCAAATCAGGTCTTGGATTGTCATCAAAGTGATTGCCATGCTGAGCTTCCCTGTCTGCTGTTCATGGAGCAGAAGGTCCTGGACAGCTCTTAGAGAATGGGACAGAAGTAACAACTGCTTTTCAGGTGGAGCTTGATGAAAAATGTCATTAGTAGAACTTGAATCAGTGATCTAGGAAATCCCTTCTAGTTATGGTGGATTTTCTTTAGTTTTTGTTTGTCTCTTTGTTTGTTTTAACTGATAGATTGGAGTTGGCTCTGTTTCCTTCACTGTTATTGCATGCCTTCCCCAGAGGGCAGAGTTTAATCTACTAAAGGAATAGTCTGTGTTGTATATGGCATGATACTTCTTGACATGGTGTGTTCTTGTTCCAGCTATTGCCAGCTGAGCTGAGATTGTTGTGAAATTTGGAAGTAATGTGGTCAGACATGAACTTCTCTGAAGTTCTAAGAGAAGGAGAGGAGATTGAACAAGGGTTATATGAGGAGGGAGACCTTGAATGCTTACAAAGAAAAGATGTCAATGAATGCTTGTAGCTTATGTT
>WEZZ01011825.1:1376-17553 GCA_013400585.1 Chloropsis cyanopogon | reverse complement strand
GAACAAAACCAGTTCTAATCACAACATTCAACTAACTGCCACAAGATTATTTGAATGAAAAGGAATTGTGTAAACATTTCAAAAAATCATCTGAGGATAAATTCAGGGATGGAAGAAAGCTAGATTTTGTTAAGTTTTTATTTACATATGTAATCTTAGATATTTTAATGTGTAATTATATTTCCCATGTAACTTGGAAATTTACTTGTGCTTTTAACTAATAAAGTATTTGATTATTAAATCTGTGGTAAGCAAAAATAGCTGCCCCTAGAGAAATTATATTCTACACACAGAGCCCAGTTTTGATTTTTTATGTTTAGCTCCTCTTGATCCATTTTCACTTCATCTGGCAGATACATAACAGATACTCAGTTCCTACAAGCCAGTTTATCCCCTTCTTTTTCAAGGAATACATTTTTCATCTCTAGTCTGCACTTTGTAAAATATATTTAGTCCATCATGATTCTTCTCAAGGTATAGCAAGTGGTAAAATAGAAATATACGATGAGTCCTATTCATTTGTGCTGCATCTCTGGTAAGAGACTAGAGGTTTAGAATTTTCCATGGTAACTAGAATGCCTGAAAGTTCTTTTGGCAATAACATGATGAATTCCAGTCATTTAGGAATAAATATATTACTTTAAGCAAAGTTACTCCAAAGATGTCCTCCATTCTTCAACTTCATACACCAAGTGAGAAGACCAGTGTTCTACTTGAGGGGTTGTAGCAGCTCTGCCTTCAGAAAGAAAAAAATCTTCTGGCTTGGGTGAAAGGTAAAAGTTCCTATTTCCAAGAAACACGTGGCAGACACTTTCCAGTGTCTATAGCTTTAGTAGGGAAGGATCCAGAGAAAGGAGACAATTTTTGGGGATGAAGACTTACCACCATACATCAGAATATATATATTTGGGCGCAATTTGCATAGTTTATAGAAATGTTTGCTATAGCTTTGATCAAAACTAGCAAATGTTTGTAGTTGCATGATTAAATTCATATGAAGCATTTTAAATTTTCTCACACAGCTCATTATTTGCTGGATTGGACTGCTGTGGGAATGAAGGGTAATTATTCATTGCAAGCATATTTGAGGTCCTTCCTGCCATCTGATAGCTGGGTGTGCTTATACAGCATAGCGATTGATTTGTTTTTAATGTAAAAATTTCCATCCTTTTGGTACAAACTGCAAATTAGAGAAAAATCATTAAGCTACACTGCAGTGTCAAGTGCAATCACAGATCAATTGACATGTGACATTATCCAAAACCTCTCTGGATGGAGTTACCTCCTCAAAAGTTAGTACAAAAAGGTGAAATAAGTGGGACTGAAAAAACAGCTCTTTTGAAGGGAGGGAAATGTGAATACAACTTAAGTGCTACAGAAGAGCATTCTATTATTTTTGGCACGGTAAGCCTAATTAAATAGTTACATTTTAAAACATTTATGAGAATCTTAATTATTAATGACACCAACAGGCTGAAAAAATGTAGGTTAGGTGTGGGGAGAGTTTGGTTCTGCAAAGACATTACTTAAAAGCAATTTTTTTTTTTTGCATTACTGAGCACATGTGCACACAGACTAGATAGTCACACTTTACAATGAGGTTACAGTTATAAATTATTTATAAAATGTTGGTAAACACTGTAGGCTATTACAGAATCCACAGAGTCCATAGTTTTGTTATAGCTATATGTAACACCCTCAAGTAATGCTCAACCACGTAAAATTTATGAAAGTAATATCTGTAGTATTGTTTATGATGTGTATTAATAATTTATTAATCCTTTATGAACTATTTATAAATGCAATCTTAATGGAAGGCATGGCTGACTAGTTACTCCATTGCACTAGCTGTATGGGAGTTAAAGGTTGCACACCTCTGCTCCTCCTTTTTATCTAGCCCAGTAGTCTTTAGGCAAGGCAACACTCACTATTTCCTTACAGGATCATAGGAAATTAGAAATCAGACAGAAGCATTGTAAAGAGATTTGCCTGCAAGCAAATGCATAGGATCCTTTTCTTCAGTCTTCTCCAATATTTCAGTAGAGCTACCATAGGTCTCCTTCGCTGGGTCCATGAGAAAAAACTCCTTGCAGATGATGTGCATATATAAAAGTGTATGAGGTCTTGATTCTGGGAGATTCTTGTATTGTTTGGTACATCAGACCAACAAAACATGGGCCATCAATCCTTATGGTATCCACTGGAAAATGGGCAATCAACAGAAATGAGTGCTACAGTCTAGGCTGCCATGATGTCTAGGAACAGATCCTGGCTTGCAGGATTATTTTTCTGCTCCAAAGCATTCCTGCCTGACAAGGTACAGCTACCTCTGCTTGCAGCAGGCAAGCTCCACTAACTTTCATGCGACAGCACAGTTTTATTGCAGCTCTTGGCTTATTTATGCATGCTGTGAAATCTCTTGCTGAGGCATTGTATACCAGAGTACCATCCCCACACAATAATTCTTCTCTTGTTCTTCTGCAGGAAACAGATCTCATTCTGACCTTTAACATCTCAATGCACCGTTCTTGGTGGATGGAGAATGGGCCGGGCTGCACCGTGACCTCAGTAACCCCAGCACCGGACTGGGCACCAGAGGATCATCGTTATATCACTGTCTCGGGGTGTTTCCTTGAATATCAGTACATAGAAGTGGCTCACAGTTCTCTTCAGATCTTCCTTGCAGTAAGTGCTTACAAATAGCTCCAATTCCACCACCTTTTCAGGATTTCTTCTTGTCTTTACTGGAATAGTGGGTGATTGTGGCATTCATTTACAAACCCTGGCTTTATGTCTTAGTTTAGTTATGAAACTCAGTTGTCATTCAGCCAGTTCAAGATAGCTGCATGCAAAAATTTCCAATGTATATATTTATTATTGCACTAAGAACTACTCTGTTTGACTACACTCTGTTTTCCTGATACCATAAGTTGTGACATAATAGCAAGTTACAGCTACTGTTGTGAAAGCCAAATTAAATATGAAATTGAATTCAAAAGACAAAACAACAGTAAAAATAGATTCACTGATCAGTTCACAGGACGCAAATCTCATCAATTTTTCTTTGACTGTATTAATTAATAGACACTAGACTACAATGGGAGAGGTTTTCCCTCCCCTCCCAAAAAAGCTACACTTATATTAAAATCAAAATCCGAGATCTTAAATCTTTTTTAGGAATACAAGAATCCACTGTTTCACTGCAGAAAATTTATAAGGGATGAAAACTGTTTGACTGGGGGGAAAGATGTATAATGGAGCTCATATCTATACAAAAAGTGGGAAGCTTTTCCATCTATTTATTCTTCATTATTTTTTATCACTCAAGCCTGACTCATGGAATTATAGCTTCATAGAATAATTTTGGTTGGAAAAGACCTATAAGATCATCAAGCCCAACCCTTAACCCAGCACTGCCAAGTCCAACAATAAAGCCTGTACTTAAGCACCACAGCTACACATAATTTAAATACCTCCAGGTAAGGAGACTCTGCCATTGCCCTGGGCAGCCTGTTCAAGTGCTTGACAAACCTTTTGGTGAAGAAATTTTTTCTTAATATCTAGCATAAAGTTTCACTGATGCAAGCTTGTTTTCCCTTCATCCAGGCCAGGATGTCATTGGCCTTCTTGGCCCCATGGGCACAGCTGGCTCATGTTCAGTCAGTGTTGACCAGCACCCCCAGGTCCTTTTCCAGCAGGCAGCTTTCCAGACAATCTGCCCCCAGCCTGTGGTAGTGGCCAGGGTTGTTGTGACCCAAGTGCAGGACCTGGCACTTGGCCTTGTTGAACTTCATACAGTTGGCTTTGGCCCATTGATCCAGCCTGTCCAGATCCCTCTGCAGAGCCCTGCTACCCTCAAGCTTTCAAAAACAGAAAACCAGGTTATTTTTTCTACCTTTTTTTTTTATTTATTTAATGAAGGATGACAAGAAACTCAAGTTGTATAGAGTTCCAGCTCAATCCTGTTCCTGATTCAAGAAGGTGTTGTTTTTTTTTAAATAGAGATCTGTTTTTGGATAAGCTCATTCTTTTCAAGTCTGAGTAATGGTTCAAAATAACAAGCCATTAGTAATCTGCTAGCTGTAGCTGTCTACATCTGTGTTATACTCCCATCATGTTACTCTAAATGGGATTATAACAGGTAAAGAGCTGCACAGTGGGTCAATTTTCCAAACCTTGTGCTTGAATACTGTTTACATCACTTTCAGATTTCCCATTGCAGCTATTTTTTTTTAATAGAAATGCTAGTGTGAATTCACTCCCATATTAAAAGTGATTAAATGGGAAACAGAGGAATTAACTGGTAAAGCTCAGTGACATATAACACAAGGTAAGAAGACCAGGTACTGTTTGTGTCTGGAAAATTAATCCACAAACACCAGAGGTTTATATCCAAAAAGGAGACAGAGGAGTCCTGTTACTTTATTTGAATAAAGGGAGAGGTCATAGGCATTTTCCATGGGGTCTCTCAAATTGTTAGAGGACTCAGCCTCCTTTTTATCTTAATTTCCCAGCCACATTTCCCTGTCTCTTTCCCCATTGACTGAGGTACTTGAGAGGTACAGACTTTCCGAATCTTAGCCTCATACCTAATACCCCCTTCCCCCCTTTTCTCTTCCTTGTGTCAATCAGTGGAATTCCTATGGAATTCCATTGTCAATGGAGTTGGACTAGATGATTTCCAGAGGTCCCCTCCTACTCTAACAATTCTGTGATTCTGTATTTCCATGGAACAACTCCCTCATTTCCTGCCCTCCCCAATTCTTGATCAATATCATAGCTGAATCTGCAAAGGTGAGATCTTAGCTTTATCACACTTTGACAGCAACAGCTTTTTAAAGGTTTGCTGATAAATGCAGAAATAAAAAAATGCATCATTTTGGCCACAACTAATTCAATATTCTTGTTGGACAGAACTATCCCTTAATGTAGCCTGTGCTCACATACTGTCCACTAGACACTTCTCTCCCAGGGAAGTCTCATTTACAGAGCTCCCAAGTCTTGAGCATCTGGCCCATCCAACATGTGCTGCAAGGACCACAGCTCTGCCTGTCCTTATGTCTACAAATTACCAAAATGAACTGGTCTAGTGATGGCATGACTCATAAACCCATATGCTTCAGACAGTAAAGTGTCATTGTGTGTTTAAAAGTTATTGATTCTTGTTGCTTGCATTAGAGAAGCTATTTCATTTCCAGGCCTACTGGGTTATCAAGGATAGATATACTTAAATGACTGATCTCTGGAGAGAATTTTTCCAGGTAAAGAATGAGGTCAGTGGTACTAATGGGGATTTGATTTGCAGCTGTTTGAGTTGCATTCTGTATAGTATCTGCAGAGAGGAGTCTGACTAAAACTTCCTACCTCTAAACAATAGGAGGTATAGCTGTCACTTCACCACGGGGAGGGCAGTGCTTGGGAGGGACACAGTGCCGGTCATACACCACTGGTGATCTTGGCATGTTGTGTCAGGGCTTAAGGTTGTCATTGACTCTGCATATAAACAGTATTTACATCCCAGCCTTTTGTCATACAGCTGAAAGAGTTATAAGCTGGCAGTTTCTCAAGAACTCACACATATTAATGTTTAATTCTACCTACAGAGCTTATGTGCAATTGTCTTCATTTCCACAGTTCGTTGAACTCTTGTCTTACAAAAGAAGGTGGAAAGCTTTTCAGTTCAGGCCCTGAGCTGCAGTTCAGGTCAGAGGGATCTGCTTCCAGACCTATCACAATGTTCTTTTGAAATCATTTCATCTCACTTCCAAGTGCGGAAGAGAGAGAAAAGCATATCTAAATTTTTCATGTTCATTTCATAAGACTCTGCATCATTTGCCTAGATAGAGATCTCTTGAGTCTTTCAAAAAGCCCTTAAATATGGGGGGACACTCAGTACAGGAAGGTCTTTGTGTGGTACATTATAATGTTAATTGCATTTCATACAGAATTTGAGCTCAGATTCTCTGTATCTTTATTTTGTCTTTGTTTTACTCTTTGGCTATGCATGACCTGCCCTCACTCCAACAAGTCTGTTCTTGCAAAAGTCAACAAATTAAAATGCTTTTTGAGATCAAAACCCTGAAAATATGCAAATTAGATATCAGCCTTGGAGATAAGTATAACAGAATTAAAAATCTATTTGCTAACACAGGATTAAAAGTATTTCGTATACTTGTCTTTTACTTCTTGCACACTCAAAAATCTATTGATTTTAGTGGAGATAAGTGCCTGAGTTATGAGAATAAGACTACTCTGAAGGCATCACCTTAGCCAGTTTGGGTTTCAGTAATATAGCCCTCAAAAAGATGAACTTTGTGATGTTATTCCAGTAAAACAGAAGAAAGGCATTTCTTATGTACTGCATCTGCATTATTGATGGTAATTTACATACCAAGTAAATAAAACCATAAGTAAACTGTTACATAAAAGTATTGACCATTTTCAAAGTGATCCTGTCCACTGACTTTTATGTGCTATATATTAGTCTTAATTTCTTTTTGTTCCTTCCTGTATTTGAGCTTGAGTACATGCTTCATGTAATCATTAAAATTATTATTTCATGCTTCAAAATTTGTAATATGTAATTACCCATCCATAGTATTTACAGTAAATGTATACTGTTTGGATTTCTGCAAAGTCTGCATCATGCACAATACCTTTCGAGCCCTGATGCTGTCAGATTGATTTAAAACATCATGAAGCATAACTGTGTTATTAAGATGCAATAGTACAGCTATGAAGTTAGGATGCCAGCATCAAAATCTCTGCTCTGTTGCAGACTTACCATAAGACCTTTGGCAAGGTGCTTAATTCATGCCAATTATTGTCTGTACTATACAAACAGCAGTTCTTAAATATTTCAGAAAGATGCTGCCAGGACAATTCCATTAAACATTGCAGGTAATCCAATATTATGGAAAGGAGGTCTGTGTATGTATTTAAGCACTTAGAACAGTAGAATAGCATTAATGTTCCCTGCATCTCTTAAGAATTAATAATTAGAATAGAATAGTCTTAAAATCTTTAATGTTTGCATAGCACAGGTGGCATTAAATACTCTCATGCCCTGGTGGAGAGATAGGAGTACTCAGTAAAGGTGTACTTTACAAGAATATATTTACTGAACTGTCTACCTGTGTTTTAGACCTCCATGCTCAAATATGTTACTCAGAGTCTAACACTTAAAGGCCCTCAACATTGCTGAGGAAACATGATTGGGAAAAAAAAAAGCAGTGGTTCTCATCCAAAAGAACTAACCTTCAAAATATAAAACAAGTCAGCCCATATGGAAAGCAAAGGAGGAAAAGACAGGAAGACAGAGAGGGAATACTAGTTTGAAGTTTCATTGGACCTCCTTTTTGACCATTGTCACCTTTCCTGTAGGCATGATAAAAAAGTCCTATGATTCAGAATGGGTAAACTTCTGAAAAATTTTATCTGCTGGAGAATTATCCTAAAAAGCAGCAAAAGACAGAAGTGTGTGAAAGTTTGAAATTTAGGAAGAACAAGACAAGTTCAGGACAAGAAGCTGGTGTCTCATTAGCAACACACTCTCATACTAACAGGAGGGGACAAGCCAGGTGGGACAGGTCACAGAGAGGAAATGGAGGTTTTAAAGCAAGAGGTAAATAAGAACCTCATCAGTGGGTGCTTTCAGGAGCAAGGAGAAGACATGGCACAGGAGGAGAGGCAGGATGCTCCTCAGAAGCTGAGACTCACAGAGTGAGACATCAGCAGGACACCAAAGGTTAAAGAGAGAACTTTTAAAGCTCTAGCACTTTGAGTAAAAAGAGAAAAAAAGCCTTCTGCAAGGGAAGTACATTTGATCTCTTTTTGTTTTCTCCTGGTTTTAATTTTTTTTTTTTATTTCGGAAGATATTGATAAGACCTGAGCTGAGAAAAAGGCCAGAAGTTCCTCCAGATACACCAGCAAATTATAGAGCAAGACTGAAAGAACCAGGCAGCAGATACATCAGCAGGACAGACTGCATGATACGAGGAGCAGCAAAACAGAAAAGGCAGGGAAGAGAGGGAAGTAGTCACAGGAATGAATAGAAAATAAAAGCTGCCTAACTAATAATGTCATTAGGAATGAGGCAAACAGCAAAAGAGTGTTTCTGTGTGTCCCAAAATATTCACGAGTGGAATCAAACAACACAGAGGTTGGTCCTGGCTAGTCCAAGTTAATATGCTACAATAAACAGGCAGGTCCCTTTGACAGAGCTGCAAAGGAACAATCTAAGAACTTGTACTGTATTAACAGCCTTCACTGTGCTCAGATGGATGATACTCATCTTTTAGGAAGAGTCAACTATTGATGTAGCCCTTGTGTTCTGCTAATAAACCAGCATATCCCATTCCTATGCTCAAAATACAGTGTGATATGCTGGGAAAAAATAAAATGCAGCAAAGCTCTTGCAAAACATCAAATGCAGCAGTAAACCTAATGCTGTGTTCTTAATTTTCCAGTCCCTTTTACCCAATATAAAGGTCTTCTCTAGTGCAGGAAGTACATCTTGCACATAAAAGCCCATTCTTAGATTTGTCTTTGATGATTTTGTTCCTGCACCACCCTTCTGACAGCAGCCTCCACCCCTTCTACATGCTTATACTCAGACACATACCTTGCACACCAGCTGTCTCTTCCTCTGCTTTTTGAGTGGTAAGAATATTTATATGTGAGAAAGGAGATGAGAGCTCATCTAATTAAGTTTTCACTATTTTAACCTTATGGAGAAAAATAATATTATTTAATTAAGGCAAAGTTCTTTTCTAGGGCAATACAATGGTTGAAAGAAAATTGATTTGTAATGATATAGATTCGTACTTTAGAAAGTGGTTTTTTTCACTGTGAGTCTGGGCAAAATCAGCACAATGTGAAGAGGGTATGAAGCATTGTAAAGTGTTAATAACACTGTCTTGCCATGTTAGCAGACAGGCATCAGGTTCAGGCATCTTTGACATTGGCTCAGAGCACAGTACATTGCTGTTTCTCTGTTTGACAATAATGCTAAAGCATATGTCATTAGTATTTTGAAGGATTGCTATAAGAGATTTTTTTTATGTCTTTATGTATTATCTGTTATTGCTTCTATCAAATTCTACCTGCATTTCTTCACTGCTTCTTGCAGAAAACTGAATTTTACACATCAAAGCATAAACATTTTTCATAATGAGTAGGGAGCTTTGTCAGTAGAATTGTACCCATTCATTTCCCTAAAAACTTCCCTTCTTAATGAGCCATGTTTGTATAAAGCTAAGCTACATAATTGTCTGAAAACAAGTTTTCTCTGACTCAGAAGAGAAAAGTCAGCTTTAAACAGTCTTACCTGACCAAGGCAAACAGGATTGTCTCTGAAAGGTTTATTTCCTTGATGGAGAGAAAGAAAACAGCACCAACATGAGCTGAGACTGGAAGAAGCAGTTCTGCTTCTCATAGATGCTCTAGCACTAGCAAAGGCAAATAGCATATGTGATTTTTTTGAGCGGGATTGGAATTATGAAAACAAAGAGCCTCATTACTTTGAGGCCTGAGGGAATTTTTCTGAGAATTTGTTTTGACCATCTCATATGTATCCCTTCACACAGGGGACTCTGATTCTGGCTGACCCTGTAGTGATTTGATAGAGCAATGAGATTATGGATCCCCAGGTTCAGTGCCTCATGGCTGTCCTGGGGCTATGTGATGTGGGTGGTGCTGTGCTGACTGGTGATGCTTTCTTGCTGACTTGCTTCCTCCCACAGCTGGCATTTGAATTGTTCCTCAGTTCTGGTATTGGCATAGTCCTGTTTTATTTCATTGTCATAGCATGAGAGCTGCATGTGAACATGTTCCAGCTATACATGGGTCAGATGACTTAGACTGGGGTCTATTTACCTAATCTTGGTGAGCCTCTACCTTTGAAGAGATTCTGGATAAAAAGCCTAGTCCATTTGATTTTTCTCTCTATACAAAGGAATTTACAAGGCAGAAAAAGCTTACTACACTTGTTTGAGATGTAGGAATAGTACTGAGAAGAACAGCAATAATAATAAGCAGCACAAGCTTCTGTAATCATACATATTCCTTTACAACATGTAGTTAAACAAAAAGCAATCATACTGAAAACTCATAGTCAAATGTCAGGTTCACCAACCCCATTCCTGAGCTGGTTCTGAAGGTACAATAAAAATGAGGGCTGCTCCTTGGAAATATTGAAAACCCCATCCACAGTCCAGCTATACCTCAGTGTCACCATATCTGGTATTCCTGCTGATATTACAGTACTGTCTTGTTCTGCTTTATATAAAAATGACATTTGCCATTTTGCTTCATATCCCAAAAAAAGCCCTTCCAGTTCTGGAAGTACAAAGACTCAGTTCATGAGTTAAGGTGATTTTTTTCCTGAATATAATATAGAGAGTCATAAAACATACAGCAAATTTCCTCACTTCATTATAGAGAGAAACATATTTAAAAAAAAAAATAAATAAATCAAAAATACCAGTAAAAGACAGAACTATGATTGTTTCTCAAATTTGTGGTGCAACTTGAATGGTATACTTTAGGTAGTATGCTTCATGTTTCATTTTTGTGTGTTGTTAGCGCAGCTTCCTGAGGAGAAGATGAACTGAGCACGTAAAAGTATAATGTTATGAAAACATAGAATGAACTGGTTTGCAGCTTTAGTCATGACTATTCTGGTCACAATGCCACGGTTCTGAAAATCTGGTCTGTAAAATTCACCAAAGATAAACAATGTCAGCAGCTGCAACTGAACCTGTATTGAAGGCACTGAACAATGATAGATTCCTGAAATTCTATAATAAAACTTGAGTGCTTCTGGTAAAGCTAACTACCCCACTAAAAATAATAACTATGTCTAAGGAAAATAAAAATCTAGGAAGTATTTAGATGGCCCTGATCTTTAGTGTGTGTATTTAGATGGCCCTGATCTTTAGTGTGTGTACAATAAAAACAATTATATGACATTATGAATTCAGCAAATTTTTTCCCCATTTTCTAGCACAGACAGCATAACAAGGCTTTTGCCTTCCAGAAAAAGAATTAAAAGTACCTTGCTTTCATGCAGCTGTGTACCCTAGAACCCTTAGAATAAGTGTTTTAGTCAAGACAAGGTATTGGGGTTAGAAAGCTGCTCTCAATATTTTTGATGACTTAAGTTTCCGTTACAATCTCAGAATCAGAGCTAATTGGGAATTTTCTGAATGAACATGATTCTTTTGAAAAATGCATCAGCCCTGAAATGTTTTGTCTTAATATAACAGTGCCATGATCTTCATTTAAAGTGCAGGCAAGTGATCTTTAACACAGTACCTGGTAGATTTTTTGGCTGGCTGCTTGGGCTCTGGACTTTCTTAGTACATTTATACTTAGACAGGGCTCATCCTAAAAACTGCAGCATGGTTATTCATAATGTTTGACTTTTGCTACAGTCTCTGTCATGCATTCAGCCCAGACCAGTATCACTGTCCCAGACTCTGTTGGGCCATGGGTACAGAGACAGCACAAACTAGGGAGCAATTCTGATAGCCAGTTTATATCTGCCCATCTTGTTCTGACGCAGAAAAAGAGTTTATTTGTGTGAACATAAGCTGTGCTATACCATTTGGCCTCTAGGTCAGAAGACAGTCTGTAGGTTATTTCAGTTGATACTATTTCTATATACACTTCTGTATGTTCACAATGTCATTGCAATTGCACACTTAGAGTCAGAGCTCCCTGGACATTCAGCAATACCAATGACATCTAGGTCTCCAGCTAGTTTTTGTCTCCATGCTGTGGACTCTGACCTTGGAGTTCAGGAAGGAAACATGTATTGGAATCCTAGTACTGGGAGAGGAAAGTTTATGTCTTAATTTTTTAGTGCTTATGTAGGATGTGAAACAACGCATGCAAGGTCCTCTGTAGACCTGCCCTAAAGATTCCTGGCTCTCTGACTTCTGCAGTGCTGGAGTTCTAAGGAAAACGTAGTCTGAGACTTAAAATTGAGTCTTTTTCTTGTAAATTTTCTGAAATTTCCACCTGAAGCCTAGATTTTAAACCGCAGGTAATATTCATTAGTGAAAAAGTCATTGTTCCATCTAACTGAAGAAAATTACTTTCCCTTGAAATCAGAGGTTATCTGCTCTTTGCTCGTATTCTCAGTAGACATCAGTCAATTCTCACCACTTCTTTAACAGATGTTACCTTCTGCACCAGTTGGGCAGGTAGCAAACACATACATGCACCTCTGATGTGTTTGGGGGGTTTTCAAGGTGTGCCCCGGAGCAGCACCTTTCACCTATCTGCAGCACTATTGAGACATCAGTTTTGCAATACCCATCTGCTTGAAACTGACTGGCAAAAAGTGATTCATGTTTCCAAAACCAGTGGAGCTGGTTTTTTCCCAGCAGGCAGTATTCTTTTAACTCTACCTTTGAGCTTTGTCAGCCTCTATTCTGGTCTGAGCACAGCAAAGGAAATAGCTATTTCTTAATGTATACAATTTAATAATGAAACGTTGTGACTTTTCCCCAGCTTTATTTCCTTCTGTATGTCCATGTTTTCTGCAAACAGATCGGTTGTGTGTGCATAATCACAACCAGAGGGAAAAAAGGCTTCTACAAAGCCACAGGAACATTTGTCTTCTGCTAACAATTGTTTCCATAGATGGGAATTCAACATTGCCATGACAGAATCTATTTTTCCTTATATGTTCACAATGATCAAGTAGTGACATCTGGAATCTACCCCAGAGGTTCAAGTCAATAAAATATTAATATCTGCCATTTCCAGCAAGACGGTCGTAACAAGAACGCAGCAGAGAAATCTCTGACACTTTTGCACTATTGTTTTGCACCTAAGTAATTAACTGTTTCCTCTTCTATGTACTCTTTTCCTAAAGATCAGGAAAAATAAATCTGGGGCTAGGATGTGATTCCCTAACTTCCATTTAGGTAAACCGCTGCTCAGATAGCCCTGTTTCTGAGAACGCTCTGGGAAGTGGCTGCTGAGAAGGGGCTGGATCCTCAGCTCCTCCTCCCCTCTCCCGTGGAGGAGTGGCTCTGGGAGGAGCTGGACTGACTGCACACACCTGATTGACAATTAAAACCAGGCACAGAAATGAAGGCAATGCTGGGCAGCCTCACCTGAAGCACTCACCATCTTACGAAGAGATTATCAGGGCTTTCCTTAGTGCTTCATTTCGGTGTATTCAGTCACAACGAGCAGAGAGAGCTGGTGGAAGAGAAGCACTGTCAAGCCTTGCTTTAGACAACTCCATTATTCCCATTCCTCTCATTCAGTGAATAAGTATTAACAGTCACTTATGCATAAGAAAAAATAATGAGGTCTAATGAATCTCCAAAGATCAGCTACTTCATAAAAGCAAATGCCACACTTTTATCAGTAAAAGTCCTCCAAGTCCAACATCAGCAGCAGGGGGAATTTCTATTTTAAAGCAAATTGCACCCAGTTTCAGTAAATTATCATAGAATGATTACTCAACTTTTATCCAGTCAATGTTATGCCTCCCTAGTGAACTGGTTTATTGTCAGTACGTCTGTTTCAAAACACGTCTTCCCTGGAAAGCACTCCTTCATTCAGCTTCTGCCACTGGAAGCAGGCAACAGCTTGAAGCTAGCAGCTGCTCTCAAACAAAATAGGTAGAGAGGCAGAAAGGCTGCCGAATCCATAACAATAAGCACATCATGGCATAATTACAGTAAATCTCCAGAATGGTCTGTACACACAAAATGGCATATGTTTTGGACAGTGTGGAAGTGTGCATTAGCAAAACCATAGTATAATATAAGCATTTTCCACAGAAGTCCTGTTAGCTTGAAATTAATTTTTTATCTTGAAAATTATCATTAACAGAAAATAATTTTTGAATGGTCAGCTAGTTAGCTTGGAGGGGGTATAATTAATACCCCGAAGAGCAAGAGCAGGTGATAGAAAGGTTTGGGGGAATTTAACAGGTGTAACTGCATAATCTAATACTGGTGCATCCATTTAACCTTTCTTTGAAATGCTCTTCTTTCACCACTGCATGTAATAGCAGTTCTGTTTTCTAAATGTCTTCATTTGACTTTGAACAGGTTAATAGGATTTATTGCTTCTGCAGCCTGCCTACACAAAACAGATTGTCAATATGGGCAATCCTTTGTGGTCTGCCAGGGAATAATAGACTGCTTTCTCCATCCCTGCTTTTAGGAAGTGATTTAGTTTCCTGAAGATTTAGGTACAAAAGGAAGAAAGGGGGGGCAGGTAGTTTTTCTGTGTGAGTCTATCGTGAGCTGGCACTGCTAAATAGCCACTTGGCATTTGCTGTATCAGCTGGTGGTGCTTGCCTCGTTGTCAGATGGCAGCCTCCTGATTCTCCTTTAGAGATGCCTGCAGAAAATATGCTGTGTCTAGGTAGCAGTGGTGCAAAATACATAACCCAGATACATTTCAAAGGTTGTGGCAGACTTTTGCAAACCTTTTCTCTGACAAACTGCATGAATTGATCTCATCTTCAGAAACATTAATCTGCTAAGTCATTGTTTTGTACTCTGAACCTACATTTTAGGTTTCAGTGGCTTTGTGGTTTGTAAAGATCGTTCTAAAATCATTGTGTATCATCAGAAAAGGATTTTTCCCCGGGCTGTTACCTCTTTTTTGCCATGATTATTGCTTTCTGCTGCAACCATCAGAATATAACGATGCAGCAAATTTTACAGAAATGTGAACAACATGAATGAAACAAATTGTCATTTTGAAAGCATCAGATCTTTCCAAATGTCTTCTGCACACGAGTTATGAAGCTCTGACTGAGTGGAAGAGGTTAGTCACATTAAAAATTATTATACTGATTATATCTGAGACACAGGTAAGCAATACATGCTGCATTTCCAGTCTCTTTTTGATTCTGGAAATAATACTACTATGAGAGGTTCACTATGAAGATCCTAAAAATGACCAGAAGTAGTAGTCATTTAATGCTACAATTTTTAAATATGGGGATGAAATCTCTCCTCAGTGCATTGTATTTTCTATCCTGAAATATTCCTTTTGTTTAGCCATTTAGCTTCCTTAAGCTTTGTGATTTATTTTCATTAAAACAGTCAAAAAGAACATGAGAAAGAAAAAGGAATGAGGGTGTGGTTTTTTTGGTTGGTTAGTTGGGTTTTTTTGTCTGTTTCCTGGTCATGTAATTTTATGTAAACCAAACCAACCAAATTAAAAAAAAAAAAAAAAAAGACCCGAGAAAAAAAAAAAAAAAGCCACAGGAAAAAAAAAAAAAACCCACACACACCAAAAACACAAACAAAAAAATCCCACAGGGTTGTTTCCAAAGTTATATGAAGGTATTATCCTTTTGTGCACTTACTGGGATTGCCTTGAATAGTGAGATCCATAACTAACAAGAAATTGTGAACTTCCAGAAAAACAAAATTAATCCCACCCATTTCCAGACAAGGGATTTCTAGACAGATGACAGCTGACTTCAATGAACTGAACGAGTACTGTGCAGTCAAGCGAGGTTTGATCTGGGGATTTTGATATTAGAACAGGTCTGAACTTGGAGCTGAACTTTGCAAAGGTGTCTTCCTCAGCTCTAACACACTTAGGAGCAACAGGCTCCATTTGATCCATAGCTCCTTAGAGAGCTCGACTCAGTGCACGGAGCTTTGAGCAAGTCTCAGGAGGAATTTTGAAGAGAGTGTGATGAGCATTAAGGCCATTAGCTGCCTCATGGAGGGATTTGGTGGCATTTGGAGTCAGCATATGCGGCTGCATAGACCATTCAGAAGGTTTCTAATTCTTCCTTTAACTTCAGGGGTTTAAACAAAACTTTACTGAAATTAAAAAGTAACATTTTTCTGAAAGACTGTTAAAACGTTTTTTCTCTCCCAAACAGACTGTCAACTGGAAAAGAACAAGGAAATTTAAACTTCTGAGAGATTACTGATTAGCTCCTGGTTTGTGCACATGAGCACAAAAGTGTGTTTATCACTTCTGGAAAGCTAGCTCTTTTTAAAATTTTATTTTTAATATCTTAAGGGGATGTACAAGAACCTGCCATTCTTTTCCAATATCTACAATTACCTTCAAAACCCATTCTTCTGGTGATCTTTAAAATGGTTTCTAAGAGTCGCTTTGATTATAGATGAAGAATTTTTTATATGAATCCTAGGATCTAGTATTTTT
>WEZZ01011824.1:2579-14431 GCA_013400585.1 Chloropsis cyanopogon | reverse complement strand
TGCAACCTGACACAACCAAATTAAAGCAGAATAAAATTGATTCTGTCCTACAACATAGTTACCTCAACACTTGTCCCTCCTCTCCTTCATCTGCCAGGATACTTTATTCTCTGCTTCTCTCACCCTGCCTCTTTGGTAAGAAACACATCATCATTTCTGAATCACCATGACCTTGTCTGACTGATGAGGACAGAACAGCTTAATATTTTCTCCTCTTTGGTATGCTTCAGCCTGACATTTACTGAAAGCATAGCTCATGGGGGAGAAAACCAGGATGCTTCTATGGTGAGGAAATCTTGCTCTAATGGGGCTGCATCAGCACTTCTAGTGCATTAATATTTTTATTAGACTGTATAGCAAATACTGGAAGTAAACGCATTAGTGTGGATCAGCATTTCTGAGCTGTGGGTGTGTTTTATAGAGGCTATCAACAAGACACTGCTTTTGAAAGCTTTGTTGATCTGGATCAACAATTCAGTGTGTCAGTGATTCATGCAAATGCTTAGGCCCTGTGGCCCAGGGAGAACAGAGATTTGTTGCTGTATGTCACTAATTCAAGGATTATTAGCCTTTGACTTGAAGCTGAAGTTCAGAAGTTGATGGATATTGATTATCTTGTGAAAACTTTCTTGTTGAATTTATTTCACAGTGAAAATGAGGGAATGTGCACGACAGTAAGTGATTATTTTTGCCTTTGAAATTTAATTTATTAAATCTTTTTTGAGTAAGATAAAATTCAATTCTAATAGCAGCTATAAAAATCCACTCAGTTCTTAATGACTGTATATGGCGTATTATCAAATGGAGGCAGAACCAAAAGTTAAAAAAGAAATGCTTCAATTACATTGAAACAGCAATATAGACCTGATGTAATTTCTAGCCTTCCATGTCTTGTCCCTGACCCCACATTTTGGTCTTCTGGTTGTCCATCTGAAAGCACTTGAGGCAGCTCAGACCTTTCCTTCTGCTTGCTTTCTGGTGTTTGGGTTTTCCATATCTCCCTGGTCATCATTCCCTTTGGATTGGAGCTACATTGGAGCTAGAACACCATCAATGGAAACCAGGGGAAGTTGAGCTTTGGTCTTGAAAAAGGGAAGAAAGGTAACAAAGCAGCACAGTAAATGTGGGTGGATGGAGGTACTGAAATGAGACAGGTAATGGTTAAGATCCAAAATTGAGGAGCAGGATCCTTGAGTTTTGTTTGTCTAGGAGAGAGAAGATGCAGAAAGGAGCAAAGCCTCGGTAAACAACAGGGTATAGGGAAGGAGACAGAGGTGAATCCTGACCAAAAAGAGACTGGTTTAATTCACAGTATTTAGTTATTATGCAGTATAATTGTTTACATCGTGTAACAAGCATATTAGAATGTATATATGCAATCTTTCTTCCATTACCAAGAAATGTGGTCATAGAGGAGTGGGTACTTGAGACCAAGAGAAACTTGGTCTCTTTCCTGAGGTAAGAGATGTAGTGCACTCTTAGGGATTCAGGGATGCATTGCACTGTTCTGTCCCTGGACATGGATGTAAAGGCGCCAGTAATGGGAACATTTTTGTTAATATCCAAAATTATTTACTGATTTTTAAGAAGTGCAGCATTTTCTTCTGCTTTTCCTAATGGCTTTGACATATTCAGTCCCTGTGAGCATCATGCTGGCAGAATGTGATGTGAAAGAGAATGAAGTCCACTGAGAGCAACTGCTAAAAATCCCTCACTCTTTGCCTACCCACATGAGAGAGGATGCACGTGAAATTTCAGTACAGATTTTCAGCACAGGAGAAAAAGTAGAGGAAATAATTTCCATTTCATTGTTTTCCTCCTTCTTCAGTGAGTTCTAAGGGTAACGTTGCTGTATGCCATGATTTCTTCAGAACTGAAATAGAGTTTCACCTAAACCCCAATTCACCTTGTGTTGAAGTCCTGGTAGTGTCACAGGATATCAGTATGAGTTGTATTTTAAACGTGCTCACATTTTCTGCTCTGGCTCCCTTTATCAACTCTATTATTTAATACCTGCCTATTACATTATTTCTACCCTTCCTTTCAACACACAGGTGAAAAACAAGAGTAGGTTGGCTTGTACTTTGTCCATATTCTGGTAGCAGAAGCATGTCCATGAGCTTTACAGTCTTTTAAAACTTTTAAGTTCTTACCATACAAGGGAAATGAAAATGTGTCCGTGCTGTGAAGAAGAAATCTGGGCAGTCAGGTCAAAGTGGCTTCATGAGTATTGCTGATTCCACACATAATCTGATCCTACTGGATACAGATTACCTTTGTGGGTAATGACCTAAAGAGGTGCCTAGCACAAGTTACTGGTGGAGAATTTCGGAAGTGCTCTCTTATGTGCCCATTCTGGGGCACAGGAATTTAGATGTTTTGCTGCCTTATGGAAAACAGAGAGCTGATCTGATGGTCTTGGCTCTAAAGCAGCTGTCATCTGCTTGTGCTTTTTCATGTCACCAGTCAGATTAAGCAGCAGAAATGGCAGTAGCAGCAGCAACACTGTCACTCAGTCTATTTATTTCTCTTGAGCTCCTTTTACTGTGCTTTTGGGATATAATTTTCAGATACATATTGTATATCCACAGAAAGATATTCAGGAACAGCATGTTTGTTGGCATGCTGTTCAAAGCCGTAGAACGAACTCATGCACTTGCTCCCAGGTGTCTGTATGAGCACATTGCCTGCCTCTGTGTTATTAAGTGCTGAACAAAATCAGCAGTGTTGTTCTCTGGTTGTGCTTTGCAGCCCCATGGAAGGGTTGGTTGCAATGTTTATGGTTTTCATGTGCTTGCAGGTTGCTCCAGCAGACTGAGAGACTCTGTGCACCCCTCCCTCTGCTCACTTCTCTTTGGGCAGAGAGACTCTGGGTGCAGAGAGACTGGGCAAGCAGGACACATGCAATTTAAGGGTACACAGTGGTAGTTTGTTGCCTAATGCATGTAGTAATCAACTAGAATCAAAGTGCTACTGTGTTATCAGTGTGCCCTCCATTGCAGATGCAGAGACTTAATGGGTGATGGGTTCATTGGCAGACTGGCATCAGTCAGCTGGGAAAGGGCTCTCCTCTACTGCTCAAGCTTATTCAGTGTGCTAAATTACTGTCTTTTAATTATTTTTTTTTTCTTAGGGCTTTAGAGCTTCTTTTGTCACTGGTTTGGTCTTGAAACATTGACTGGAACCATCTGAATAATTTAATTTCTGTCTGCATTTTTTCTTGCTTGTCTTCAGCTTACGGATTGTCTCACAACTCAATAACCATTTCTGTACAACAAAGCTGAGCCAGATTCTCATGGCTGTTCTGCAGCATGGCAGGTGTCAGACAACTGAACCCCAGGGATGTGGTTGGTCTTTGGGGAAATGCCAATAATCATCTATGAAGGTGCAACTTTTATTTGGAAAGGGGAGACACAAGAGGGATAGAACAAATTTTCTCCCTGGCTCAATATTAATGTTTTTGTAGAATGGAGGTAAAACTGTTTTCTGAAACCAAGAATATGGATGAAGTGAGCTTTTGGTGTTGTACCTGCCTGTGCAAGACACAGCTTCTGCTCTCCAACCTAAGAAAACAATCTGACTGTCTACTTCCTACTGCTATCTCAAAGCATTGGAATGTTATAAATGTCCATTTTGGGGGTGGGTGGGGGTGTGGGTGTTTGTTTTGGGGCTTTTTGTTTGTTTGTTCCCCCCGCCCCCATGATCTGTTTGGCAATATTTGGGTAATAGGTCATTCCTTTAGGCATTGAGGTTATTTCCTGGTGTGTTCTTGTTCTCCTTCTAAGTGAACTAAATCATCAAACCTCTGCTGGTCTGCGTGGGAGATCTGGGCTCAGTCTCCAGAAGGAACAAACAGGTGGAGATATAAATAGCATGAATATCAATAAAGAGAATGAAAGAGTAAAGTTTAGCAGATCACGGGCACACATAAAAAGGGGTGCTTTAAAGTGTGCCTAGAGCAGTGGGACTGGAGAGACCCTTTGAGCATCTCAGCAAGAATCCATTAGAAGTGCTCAAAGACTTAAAAAGGGGAAAAACACTTGAGGCCCTGTGCTTGCAGGAGAGTATCTGTCCTGTGTGAAAAGTCTGAATGAAGGGCCTCCAAATCAAAAAAATCAAAATCAAACCTTCCTTGTGTCTTCTGGGTTTTGGCTCTCATATCTACTGCTGTATTTTAAGAATGAAAAAATACAGTGTCTTTTGAGGCTGGAGGTGACCCTGAATACTTAAGCTCTTTAGCATTCTAGTTTATCTTTGCCATCACCACCCCTTGAAATGAATCTCCCAGATTAATTTTTAATTGAAGCAAGATTTGCATCTTTTGAGCCAGGATTCCCTGAAAAGCTACCCATCTTTTCATGTGTTTTCTTTATAGTCCCTGTACTGTGACAGTGATGAGTGCAGCCTGCTCTTCCACACTCTGGAAATGTCAGCTTTGCAAAGGCAGCTCCCTGGGGTCTCCACAAGTGAGAGCATTCCTGACGCTGATTAACTCAGGGGAAATGTTGCCAGTCAGTCCCAAGGGAAATGATGACACAGAATAATCATAGAATCCCAGAATGGTTTGGGTTGGAAGGGAGGTTGAAAATCCTCTACTTCCAACCCCCCTGCCGTGGGCAGGGGCACGTTCCACCACACTCAGAGACCACACCCCGTCCAACCTGGCCTTGAACACTTCTAGAGATGGGGCTTTCTTGGAGGCTTCCTTCAGGTACTGGAAGGGGCTCTGAGGTCTCCCTGGAGCCTTTTCATCCCCAAACTGAACAACCACAGCTCTCTCAGCCTGTCCTCACAGGAGAGGTGCTGATCATCTTCAGGTCTCTCGTCTAGATCCACTTGAGCAGGTCCATGTTTTTCCTGTGCTGAGGGCTCCAGAGTTGGATGTAGTACTGCAGGGAGGGTCTCACCAGAGTGGAGTATAGGGGGAGAATCACCTCTCTCACTCTGCTGGCCATGCTTCTCTTGATGCAGTCCAGGGTATTATTGGCTTTCTGGGCTGCAAGTGCATATTGCTGCGTCATGTTAAGCTTCTCATCCTCTAGCATCCCCAATTGTTCTTAGGATTGCTCTCAATCCATTCTCTGCCCAGTCTATATTTGTATTTGGGATTGCCCCAACCCAAGTGCAGGACCTTGCACTTGGCTTTGTTGATCTTCATAAGACTCTCTTGAGCCCAGCTCTCCAGCCTCTCCAGGCCCCTCTGGATGGCATCCCTTGGCATCCCTTCCCTCCAGTGTGTTGGCTGCACCTCACAGCTTGGTGTTGTCTGCAGTCTTGCTGAGGGTGCCCTCAATCCCACTGCCCACATTGCTGACAAAGATGTTGAATAGTGCTGGTCCCAAGAACTCACATCATGACAGTGTGACAACTCTAGGAAGTGTGTGTGAAAGAGGCACCGAAATACTGAATGAAAAATCTAAAAAAAAGCACCTTTAATTGGTACTGCCTGGTTTTGGCTGCACTTAAGCCATCCGTGGTGGATTAAAACAAGCTTTGAGCTGATTGTTGGGCTTGCTGTGAATGATAATGCTGTAGCCAAGAGCCTGAAGCTCATGGACACATGTAGGCATAGGCACAAACGTACACATGTGCACACACAGAGGGTAATCATTGTGAGATGATTTTATATGGGCAGGCTGGAGTTAATCATAGTGGATATATGTGATTACAAGACTCAACTTTCTTGAATGCATAAAGGCAGACAGTGTGAACAATTCTGCAGGTAGACCAGAAAGGTCACAGGGTTGCAGACTGTAGACTGGGAGTATGGTTTAGGAGAGAAAAGGGACTGTCAGCCAACAGAAGCAGATACACTTCCTGGGCTTGTTTGATTAGTATATCACATCTGAGTAACTGCTCCTTGCTCTTCCTACCCACTTTGTTAATACAGAGGCCAAACAAAGTACCCAGAAGGAGGTAGATAAGTTGAATTGTGAAACAGTGATTCTATTCAGCCCAGTCTATTGTCTGTGTTTTATACTGTCTGTATAGTAAATTGAGCATTTTTTCTTGATCAAGAGCACTAAAGAAAAAATGATATAATAAATATCATGGTAAATCATCTTGTACTCAGATCCTCAGTCAAGGTTCCTTATATTAAGCCTTATGTCCAGGCAGATTGAGGAGTTTCCTTTCTCAGGACATTAAACTGTGCTCCTGGCAGTGAGCAGCAGAGATGAGAACAGTATTAATTAAAATACGTCCACATGATTCTAACAGGCAAGCTATGCTTTGTGCAAGGGATATAGGCAAAAAAACTATCCCCTGAGGCACTTGGAAATTTCCTTTTCAATATCACATCAAATGATCTGCATGCTTCTGGGCATCCAAGTAATGCTCTCCAGCCAGCCCTCTAGAGGACTCCTCTACAGGAGAAGGCCTCTCCTGCAGAGCACAACAGTGGCTCTCCATACAGTGCCCACAGCTCCAGCTGCAGCTGCTCTGATGCCTCAGACTAGCAAGAAGTATCAGCCAAGGAGAAGCCACAGTGTGCCTGGTCAAACATGCATAGATGGGAAAATCTTTCCTGCTTCCCTCCACAGAACATCCAAAGCTGTGCAGTGAGTTTTGACTTTACTCATGCTGCAAATAGAGAAATGCAAGATCAGGACATGGAGTAAATTTAGTCCACTTTTGGGAGAGTCAAGGTCAGGAGGGTTCTTATGGAGCACTTAGACTTTCTTCTTTCTGAGCTGTGTAGACCATAAAATCTCTTCTAGAAGCAGCATTAAAATACATGTTTTAAAGTCTTCAGATCCAGGCAAGTCTATCACCTCTTCTGGTAACCAGTTTTGATACTTAATTATAGTTTCCCTAAGAAATTTTCCCTTGAGATTCAACCTGTCTCACGTTAGCTTTCAGTCAGTGGATCTTGCTATGCTATTGACAGCAGGATTAGAAAGGCTACATTATTTGATCTCTTTTCTGTGAAAAAACAGTTTCATGTTGTTCACATCAATTCCAGGTTTACTCTTTAGTACACTAAATTTATAAAACAAATCCTTAGTCCTTGCAGTGTCAGGATGTTTTTGTCAATTCTTGGGACACTTCTGTGATCCTCCTTTGCCCTTGTTTTAAGATGCCCACAGCCCCATCGTTATGTATAGGTCAGAACTGCACACTCCTGTCGAATAATGTTCTTTCCAGTGCTGCACACACAGGGCCAGGAATTGCTTCCCTGGGTGTTGCTTGGGCTGAAGGTACTCTTTTTATAAGTTTGCTGTTCTCACAAGTTTTTGGCTAATAATTATCTATTAAAATCAGCAAGTTTATTTTTTTCGTAGATACTCTTCCTGCAGAGAGTCTCTCCTGATGCAGGTATGGTTGTATTTGTTGTTCCCATATGCACGGTGTTCCTCGAGGTCATGATGAATTGTGACTGTTTATTTAGGTTAGCAGGAACTCAGCATCCTCTGCAGTCTGGGCAAAGTTACTGGCCCAAGAAGGCAGCTTGTGCTGAGCTAAGAGTGAGGCTCAAAGAGTTGTCTGCTTTCCTCTATGCCTACAGCAGGGCTTCTTAGCAGCTGGCTTAGGTAAGGCTTAACTGGTTGTCCTCTGTTTCTTCTGTGACAAACGTAGAGATTAAAGGATAGAAAAACAAAGCAAAACACATAAGTCAATAAAGAGAAACTGCAAGGCTATCTTCCAGGATATATATGTACCTTTTCAAAAAATAGATGAAATAATGGGGAAATAGTTGGGATGAAAAGTCGAACTCATTTGCAAATCAAATATTTAAAGGTTTAACAGATAGGAAAATTAATCGCTGCTCAAATTGACTTACCCAAAGCTGTAAGCATCATTTATGCAATGATGACACATGGGTGGGATCAGTGAAGCAGAGATGTAGTTTGCCAGATTTAATGTAAGCACTGAGCAAAAAAAAAAAAAAAATTCTGTGCTAGGAATTTTTTTATGTGCTCATTATGTTATAGTAAGATAGAATGGTCACAGGTGTAGTGTAAAGCACTGGCTGGCTGAGCTAGATCATACTTATCTCAGAAATTTTAAACAAGAAACAGGAGGCATAGATAGGTTTTGCCAACCCCCCACATCCGCTTGTGTTTACCATGCCATCCAGTGTTTGTGGGTTTCTAAAGAACTGTAGGAAACTGTAGAATTGTACTTTTTTTTAATCTAGTGAGGTTATTTCTTACATTATTTTCTAGGAAAATACACTTACTTCACTTTTTTTGAAAGTGGCAATCATGTAAGAAGTTGATGGGTGAAACACACCTATGTAGTAAGCACAGGAATTTTGATTCATTGTCTTTACTTAATTGCAGTCTTAACTCACCCTCTCTCTGCTCATGCTCTATGCCAGAGTCTTGAATTAGGTGCTGACATTCTGTTTTGTCCCTCATACACCATGTGTGTTAGGCCAGATTTGCATAAATGCTGAGCATTCCCAGCTGCAGGCATGAGGCTTGGATCTGTGCTCTGCACGTGTGGGGTGCCATAAAAATGGTAAGTGCTTTGGAAATATCACACTCCAGGGGGCTCAGGTCTGTTCCCTGAATGTGGAGTTTTGGCTGCTTTGGCTTTACTTGTGGCTAGCTTTAGTTTCATGTCTGCCAGAAAAAGATTGTAATAATGCCAAATGTTTTAAGAATGTTGAGGCAAAACAAAAATTTTTCTGGTGCTAGCTAGTGTAAAAAAAAAAGGCTGATAGTGTAATGCAGTTGTTTAGGGTTTATGGGTGTACAGGAACAAGATGTGGTGCAATGAACTGAATGTGGAGATTGAGAAATACTACCAAGTAACTATAAAGTCACAAAATGAGCTATAATTCCTACTGCAGTGCATCCCAGTGCATGTGCACTGCAGAGGAACCTGAAGTGCAACAGGCAACCTGTTATTGTCTGGCATTGCAGTCCTAGCTCTGATATGCTGGAGGGCTTTTTAGTTTGTTTTTCAAATTTAATAAAAATATGTCACTGCACTTCAGCAGCTATTTGTTTGATGGGAAGTGAAGACATCTGAGCTGTTAATGCCTGAGGCAGGCCAGGTGTGGCTGTGGAAGGAGGTCCTTCTCTGTGAGCCTAATGAGTCATTCAGGGAGATGACTGTACACTGTGTCACTCTACATCACTGCTGACGCCTGATGGAATTAATAACACTATTTATATCAATAAGATTAGCAGCAGATAGGCTCACTGTTATTAATGGTATAATTAGCAACTATGAATTTGTATCAGTGGTGTGTAGTACCTTCTACATTAGCATGTCATAAAAGCTATCACTGATAGTAAGGAGATGTCAGGTGCTGAGTCAATGAAATGCCTGCTTGCACATAATTGTAATTTAAGCAGCCACATTTACCTTGGTGAGTGTAATCTTTTCTCTCTCTAGGACTTAGCATAATGCCATGGATAGAAAAACAGCACCAGAAATTGGAAGCATCTAGTTAAGCTCCAGGGGTCGTGCAGATCTTCTCAATGCATCTTACCCACTAGTATAGATTTTACCAGTTCTTGAATATTTACAGTAATTGTTCCTAGCCAAAATCCCTGCAGGTGCTATTCCCTTACCAGTTATTCTTTTCCTTACATTGCCAACTTACCTACCAACTTCTGAGGCAGAACAATTCCCATCTTTCATTTATACATTTATGTTATTGCCTTGAAGATATTTATAGATTGTGATCGTCCTCCCCATGAGTCATCTCTTTTCTAAACTATTAGTTCCTCCAGCATTTCTGTATGTGTGACCTGTTTTTCTATTATTTTCTGGGTCACTGATGGAGGAGGGGAGCTGCCAACAGTTTGTAAATAGGGTGTGGGTCAAAGGAGAAAAGACCGTATCAGAATTCATAGCTGACTTTCCTATCCCAAACATTCTTATTCAGTCCCTGCTGAAATTACTGTAAATTTAACTTGGTGTCTGCTGGTTCACGCTCCTGGTTCTCAATATAGCAAAGTCAAACATTAGATGAACTTCAGTCATTTAAGTTCATCTGTATCAAAATAGTTGTCCACAGCCATATTGAATTCAATGAAATGGTGTACTGAAGATAAACCACCATAAAATTAGCTCATCACCTGCTCAGGACTCTAATTCAAGAGTTAACTTTGAACATCTGCCTGTTGGGCTAAGAGTGTTTTATACTTTGCAGAAATAACGTAGTGTAGCTGGTAGGTATCAGATCAGGCTTCTTATTACTTCGCTTGTATGCCAGCTGCAGTGGATCTCAGCACAACTGAATTTGTCTAGAGTGAAGGTACACTGAACATACATTACACACATGCATTACACTATAGCTGACTTGATGTTAGCACAGAATGTTTTGCTGAAAATAAATGCTAACTATCCTATGTAAATAAAATATGCAGAGGAGGGGGTAAGATCTAGTTGCCTTGGAAAACTCAAATTTTAAGGGCACATTTTAATGTTTCAGGATATAGTAATTTACTCTGGCATCTTGTCATTGTGTCTTCACTGTATGCATTCACCATGTTCCAAATAAGATCAAAGAAAAGCAAATCCTTCAGTTAAATAAATATTTAATTTGAAAAGAATAGGACAAACAGTGCATTGAATCATTCAGCCTGAATCTGATGACCTGACCTAGTTCCTTGTTTGCACAAAGTTCTACTTACGGAGCATCCTAAACTACAAATGTTCTTCACTTGAGAAGACTCTTCAGTGCAGTATCATGTTAAGCACAACAAAATAATACAGCTCATATGAGATGAAAGTGTCTTCAGGGACTCATAGAACAATGTCTGCCATAACATTGATGTATTTTATAGACTCTCTGCCCTTCCTTTAGTTCTAATCTGCTCTTGCAAATAGCTTGCAGGAAGTCCAAGTGTTTGTGTACCAGCCAAGTAAGTTACAACCTCTGTTTACAGCTGGCTCTTTCAAAATGCTTGCTTCAGCTCATGCATCTTTATTTTAGAAGATTCTCCAAGTGATATTTTCTTCATATTTATAGCAGAATATAAAGTAACTTTTCCGGCTGTGGCTGTATAAAATATTCCATGTGTGGTAGAAAAGCTGTCTCACTTGTGCAATAATCGGTATTGGGCATTACAGAGTGTCATAATCCTGGTACTTGCAGTGTCTCTCAAGCAGCAACAGCCATTGCTGTCAAAACCATTCTGAATCCACAGTAAGTACATAGAAAACCAAATGGTTGGTAACTGCCCCATAAATTTTATGTTGATTGTCTTTATGTTACCATTTAACATAAAGGGAAAAGCTCAAAATACTGGAATGAATAGTTCTGTGTTTTGTCAGTTACTTATTCTAGCACTTCGTAGAGCCTCCATATTGTTTCTAGAAAAGCTTTTGCTTCAGTCTGGTGTCCAGTAGAAGTCAGATCTAGTCTGGATTCTAGCTTCTGTATGGACCTTACAATTGACATTTCTTAAGGACTGCTGGAAGAGAGAGGAAGGAGCCCAGTGAGGGCAATGTCAGTGTAGCAATGCTGTTTGTGAATTACTGAGGGGACCTTTGTGGATCATCAGTAGGGAGTAAAGAGAAGTGCTTGGTTAAACAGCAGTGCAACTGGAGAAACTTTTGATTCATTAATCAATATACAAGCAATGTCCAATTTCACATAGGTGAGATAGCAAAATATAGAGCCAAGAAATTCAAACTGCATTACCAGAATGCTTCCATAAATAAAATGCTGCAAAGAAAAATAGCTTTAAAGTCTCCTGAAAAATCTATTAATAGGGTTTACTTTTAACTGAAGCATTGATCTTAATTTCTTTAGGGATGAATTGTCACAGCCTAAGAGTACATGTAAGCGTGCAGTGTGCATAAGAAAAGTGAGAGATACAAAACATACATTAAAAACAAGTACTGTATCCACCTTCTAGATCTTACCTGTTGTCTGTTAACTT
>WEZZ01011823.1:2799-25238 GCA_013400585.1 Chloropsis cyanopogon | reverse complement strand
AGGAGGGCTCTGCAGAGAGACTTGGAACAGTTGGATATATGGGCAGAGTCTAATAGGATGAGGTTTAATAAATCTAGGTGCCGAGTCCTGCATTTTGGCAACAATAACCTCCTGCAATGTTATAGGCTGGGGATGGTGTGGCTGGACAGTGCGCAGGTGGAAAAGGACCTGGGAGTACTGGTTGACAGCTGGCTGAACATGTGCCAGCAGTGTGCCTTGGTGGCCAAGAAGGCCAAGGGTATCCTGGCCAGCATCAGGAATAGTGTGGCCAGCAGGAGCAGGGAGGTCATTCTTCTCCTGTACTTGGCACTGGTGAGGCCACACCTTGAGTGCTGTGCCCAGTTCTGGGCCACTCAGTTTAGGAAGGACCTTGAGACGCTTGAGCGCGTCCAGAGGAGGGCAACGAGGCTGGTGAGGGGCTTGGAACACAAGCCCTGTGAAAAACGACTGAGAGAGCTGGGGTTTAGCCTGGAGAAAAGGAGACTCAGGGGTGACCTTATCACTCTCTACAACTCCCTGAAAGGTGGTTGTGGTCAAGTGGGGGTTGGTCTCTTTCACCAGGCAGCCACTGACAGAACCGGAGGACACAGTCTTAAGCTGTGTCAAGGGAGATATAGGTTGGATATTAGGAAAATGTTTTTTTACATAAAAGGTGATAAAGTACTGGAATGAGCTGCCTGGGGAGGTGGTGGAGTCACCTTCTCTGGATGTGTTTAAAAAAAAAATTGGTTGTGGCACTTGGTGCCATGGTCTAGGTGTCAGGGCATGGGTTGGACTTGATGATCTTGGAGGTCTCTTCCAACCTAGTGATTCTGTGATTCAAGTTCACCACTCACAGTACAAAATCCTCATGTTTAGTTTAATATTTGCAAAATGCTGTGAAAGAATCTACAGGTTTGTGAGGTCCTGTGTTGAAGAGACCTGAAGTGGTAAAAGTCTGTGGACAGGAACTATGGGATCAGCAAGAATCCTTTGTTTATGACAAGTGAAGAAGTGCCAGAGAAATCTCAGTACAAGCTGAAGAATTAGGAACTTAGAATCATAAAATAAGACTGGAATGGACCTTGAGGGGCCATCCCTTGTGCGTTGTAGAATCAACTCTACTTAAATCACCATGAAGAGATATTTGTCTAATTTGTTCTTAGATAAATCCAGCAGTGGAGATTTCAATTCCTCCCTGGGTAACCTACTCTAATGATTCTCTGTCTGTACTACTAACAATCTTTTCCTAGTGGTTTTTAAATCTCCTTGCTGCATGTAAATTTTCTCTCTCTCTCTTTTTTTTTTTTTCTTATTTTATCTTTCAAAGATCGAGAGAGATTACTTCTGTCCTCTTCTCAGCATAATTCAACACAATGTCATATTTCTGTTACCCTTGTTTGTTTAAGTTGAACAAGCCTCTGCTCTCTAAGTCTTATTTCCTAAATATTTTCAGAGACTCATCGAACCACACAATGCTTTGGGTTAGAAGGGACCTTGAAGATCATCTCGTTCCAACCCCCTGCCATGGGCAGGGACACCTTCCACTGTCCCAGGTTGCTTAGAGCTCCATCCAGCCTGGCCACGGACAGTTCCAGGGATGGGACAGCCACAGCTTCTCTGGCAAACCTGTGCCAGGGCCTGCCCACCCTCACAGGAAAGAAATGTCTTCCTAATATCCAATTTGAACCTACCCTCTCTGTCAGTGTGAAGCCATTCCCCCTTGTCCTGTCACGCCAGGCCCTCGTCAAGAGTCTCTTTCTCCATCTTTCTTATAGGCTCTCTTCAGGTACTAGAAGGATTTTCTATGTATCTCTTTACTCTTGTTCCTTTCTGGCCATTTTCTGGTTGATCCAGGTCTCTTTTAAAGAATAATGGACATGTCTCTTCACATGACATACAGAAAATCATGCACCGTGCCATCTCCTGTCACTTCTTGGTACTTCAACAAAACCCCAAAAGTTAGATCAGGTTTTGTTCACCTTTTATCCATAATATTCATAAAGATGAGGATAAATTTGTTTGTAGAAAGTTACTGGCATCAGGTTTCAGTGATGGTGAAGTCTTTAAAAGTGTTGAAAGTTATGTTGGAAAAGAGAGAGTTATGTTGGAGGATTGTATCTGATCAGGTTAAGCCAGAAGGAAGCAGAAGTGGGATCACTTGAAAGAGCAAGAAAGGGACAAGGAATAAGCTCAGGAGGTTTAAGAGTTTTAAGACTAAATGGACTTAAGCTATTGATTGTCAATTTCTTTAGGAAGGGAAGTTACAGAACCAAAGCAGGGAGAAGAACAACCATAAATTTGAAGAGCCGAGAAGTACTTTGTGAGAGTTATATTGAAATAAATGCCTTTGGTGTAATTTTCGTGGACATTGCCTATAAACCTTTCAGTAAATTGCTTTCTTTAAACACACTGTGCCAAATATCTCACTTCAAAAGAGTCACACAAGATATTAATTTAGTTCCATTTATTTGTAAGTGTCTTGGCAATGGCAGCCTGAGAAAGCAGACTCCCTAAGGCTTCTATGCATCTTTGCAGCTGGCAGCTGTACAAACTAGAGAATTTGTTTTTGGACACCTGAAATCCACAAAAAGAATGGCAAGCATTGGATACCAAGTGGAAAACAGATATTTGTGTTGAAAAGCACTAGAGCATCTGATAACAAATGGGAGAGGGAAAGAAAAGAAACAAACTCAGACCAGAACCATGAGAGCAGACAAAGCCTTGGGAACACTGTGCATAAAGATGCACCGAAACACAGAATAGTTTAGGTTGGAAAGGACCTCCAAGGTCATTGAATCCAGCCTTTGACCAGTCCTCATCTTGTCACCTAGACCAGAGCACTGAGTGCCATGTCCAGTCATTCCTTGGACACCTCCCAGAATGGTGCCTCCACACCTCCCTGAGCAGCCCATTCCAGTGCTTTAACAACCCTTCCAGTGAAGAAATTCTTCCTGAATTTCCTCTATTCAATGTGCCTCATCACAGATGTGTGACTGTGTGACCCAATGAAAGAGGTTGTGCATATCATTCTAGTTCAGAGTGTGTAATAAGGAATATGGCTATCAATAAACCATGAATAGAGGTGGGAGAATCCATACTCTCTTCTGCTTGGTGAAGAAGTACAGATGGACTTCAATTAATCATGTGGGTGGTAGAAACTCTTTCCTTCCCATGAATCTTCAGAAATTGTATTTCCAGGATGTGTCTGCTTTCATTTTTTTGAGTGGAAGAGATTTTCTCACATTTTGCCAATGATCCTGTGCAAACTGAAATAGAAATGCAATTACGAAAGATGAAATTTTAGAATTTGGACAAGAACTTGGAAGTCAAATGGATAGAGAGTATGCATTAACTGAAATGCCAAGGAGTCTTTACTCGTTGGTCTTGGTATTGTTCAAATAGTCAAGCTGTTATAGTGTTTCATTATAACAGGGAGGAACTTGGATGTCTGTCTTCCTTAGGAACATTTAATTTCAACTTAAAATCCTGTCCTCTATAAAATGTTTGCCAACCATTTTAGTTTATTTGCAAACTAATTCCCAAAGTCTGGTTCTTTCTTTTGCTCCTTGATGAGTTTAAAAAACCCCCATAATTTTTGAGCCCTTAAGAGAAGTCTTTGAGGTCACTGTGGATTACTGCTGAGTTAAGAAAAGGAAGGTAGATTGAGTAAAAGAGAATAAAACAAAATTAAAAAGCAAGCTGACTTGGTGGCATTAAATTTGTTTACAGTTACATTCCATTCTCACCTAAATTGATCTTGCTTTAGCTTTATTTTCTCTACCATGATTTCAAAATTCATTTTTAACTGATCAATTTGAAGGCTTCACTTTGTCTTCCACCTTGCAAATTATAGGAACAGACACTTTTTCCTGAAGTTTTAATAGGATCCACTAAACCACAAAGCATAAGATATTTTTGTTTGCTAAAATCCTCAAAGAGGAGGCTCTAATAAAATAACTGCGTAGCCCTCTTGGGAAAAAGTGTCCAGTACTGGTAAAAGGGGAATTCGTAGCTACAATATTTCATCTTGTTTCAAATCTCTCCTTTCTGCATCCTCAAGTTTCTTGTGCCAGTGAGATCTTTAGTTTGGATTGTTTTCTCCAGATGCATTATCTCACATTTTTACCATAGCTATTGTAATTTTCCTGTTGGGTCCATGTTTCCAAATATTTTTAAAATTCTTTGTATGCTTTTTTATTAACCTTTTATGGGTTTCATTACTCTTTCCAATGAATCTTCCTTGACCTTCATTAAATTCTTACCAACACTAATTATTTAATGATCCTTGGCTAGCCCTGTTCTTCTAAACAAATCCTTTCAATGTTACATTTGTCCTATGTTTAGGAGGATGAGAGTTTCATTCGGATAGTTGGGGAGGGAATGCTGAAGAATGAATGTTATCCCTCTGCTCTTTGAAGAAACCATGTAGTACCAGTTATTGCTCCACTAAAAGATTACACATGAAGGCACACTTTAAACATGTTTAAAGTTGTAAACTGTGAAAATTTCCTTGCTTTCCAAGAAGTTGGTAAAGGTGTATGATTACATTTTTTCACTCCCAGACTGTTGATCCAGAGATGTGCCAGAACATCCTGGGACTTTAGTACATTTTCCTTTTTATTTCTCTTCTACCAGGCATATCAACATGCTCTCATTTACTTTTGTTGATTAGTTTCCCGTTGTAATGACCGACTCTGTCCTTTCTAGAACTGAATTTTCTTCAAGACTCAACATTGTTTGATTTTTTTTTATTGGTAGTCTTGATTCCTTGGAGTGTTGGGATGGGGCCACTCAAAGGCTGTGTCACTTGGGGTGGCACAAGTTCTTCCCTCCCCTGGGTTTAGAGAGATTATATCTGTCCTTACCCAGCACTGCCCCACTAGGAACAGGGACCTAGTTCCCCTTTCTTTGTTCTTCTCCTCCTTTCCAGTTACTCAGGAGATCCAGGTAGGTAAGCAGGGTTTGCCAGGGTTTGCCCCTTGGATAACACACAGGATATGGAATCACGTGCTGTTTACAGGGGCTTGGAGTGACAGGACAAGGGGGAATGGCTTCTAACTGACAAAGAGTAGGTTTAGATTGGATATCAGAAGAAATTCTTCCTTGTGAGAAGAATTCTCACTGTGAGGGTGGTGAGGCCCTGGCCCAGGTTTCCCAGAGAAGCTGTGGCTGCCCCATCCCTGGAAAGTCAGGTTGGATGGGGCAGCCTAGTCTAGTGGAAGGTGTCCCTGCCCATGGCAAGGGGTTGGAATGGAATAATCTTAAAGGTTGCTTCCAACACAGACGATTCTGTGATTCTATGGTTTACACAATTCCACTCATCAGTATTGGGGTATTTAAATGGGTTGGATTTGAATTGCATAACAAACAACCATAAATGATGCTATATTCTGCTACAGTTACCCACAAAATATGTTATCTGCTGTTGAAATGGCAGCATTTGGTTGTTTGGTCTTAGCTTAAGGGAGCTTCAAAAATATGAGGCCAAATTTCAAAATTTAGTTTTACAAGTATTTGCCCAAAGCATTACCACTGTTCTTGCTCAATGAAAGAAAACAAAGGCATAAAATCTCTGTCTGTCTGGCAAATACAATCCCATAATAGAACCTTCTAGTTTCTCTTGATGAATTTTGTTTTATGTTGCTCTAGAATATCTTTAATAACTGAGTTGCTGTATACTTGCTCAGTAGCTTTTAACATCCCTAAACTTGTGTTCATGCTACATGACTTATTCAAGCTTTTGCTTTAATTTTTCATTTATCAGATTCATTTTGAAAGTGATCTGGACTGAAAAGATTGTGATCATCTACCAGTGACTCCATCCTGACATATAAATCTACTTTTCCTTGACAAGCATTCCATTAATAGGGCAGTCTAAACAGATCCTTGGTGTGAATGACAAACTCTTCCCTAGACTTCTCATCCCCTGCATCCTATGTCACAGTCATAAGAAATAGAGGGTTTAAGTCCTTGATTATTAATAATTGACCGTTTTTCAGCAGAGAACAGCTGGGCTCTCTGTTCTGTTCATTCCACATTTCCGTCTTGCTTTGGGGCAGCAGCTGGGTCATCCCAATTTTTATTTGTGGAAACCTTCCTTCCCATCAGTGTGCACTGCTTAGCTGCTCTGCTTGTGTTCAGGATGTTAGGATAAGGCTGTTCAAGGAATTTACAGTGAGTCTTTGCCTTTACTTAGAGTATATAGCCTATTTTTTTGATGACTCCTTTGATCTGTCAAATCTGGGATAGTTGCTACGGTTCTAATTTTTTTTTTTTTTAATAAATTCCATGTGTTTGTCATGCATGATTGTAAAATTTCATTATCACTTTTTCTTTCTAAATCAAAGGGAAATTAAGGAGAGATTGGTTCACAATATTTATTCTTATCAAACTGGATCATTATCTACAGAGGCTTAATTTGTTGGACGGTGGATACACATGTGTATGTTTGAGGCAAATCCTGGAGACCACTCTCAGGGAAAATTCCCACTGTCAACATGAGTTTTGCCTGAGTAGAAATTTCATGTTTTGGCTCTTGGTTTTCAGAATGGGAATTATTGTTTTCTAGTTGAAGCACTCATTTGGCCTCGCAGTACCTTGGCTCATATAGTTTTCAATAAGTGTCTGGCAGCTGTCCTGGCAAACTTCCAGTATCCTGGGATTCGAATCTGTCCCTACATGGACATTTGGCCTTTGTGAAGTCTATTTTCTAGCTTGTTGTCCTAAGTGTAGAACTCTTCCCATTTTCAGGCAAAGAATTGATTCTGAACCACACTCTTTTTGCAGCTGAGTGGAATTGTCCCTTCATATCCATGGATGCATGGGTCAAACATCCCTAAGTCTGGACTGTAAAGAAATATTTTATGCAAAACACTCATAAAAGGAATATATACAAAATGCATTCTAGGGAGCTCTGTGGTCTGTTCAGTCAAGGGTAAGATAACGGCAAATTCAACAAAGACAGATCAACTACTATTCCAATCCAGGTGTAGGTGTATGAAAGGCAGTTAAAAAGACACTGGAATGTCTTACTAGGGAAACAAAACATAACTTGGCCAAATTTGAACAGAATATGCACTCAGAGCAAAACTGTCAATAGCAAAAAGTAAGTTAGCATACAATGTTTTGCTTGGCATTTATTTTCTTTATTTCACCTTGTTTTCACTCAAATCAGTTTTCCAAAGTTGCTCTGACCTCTGGAGGCTGCCTCTCATGTCTCAGAATTCTTTGCTTACCAGAAAGTAAGAGGAAAAAAGGAAGAAAACTAATTAAGTTCTTCAGTAGCATAGTATGTTTAGATCTCTGTTTCTTACAGCTTCATTTATTTCCTTTCCCTGCATTGATCAAGCTGTCTCCTCTCATGTAGCCATCCATGCAAGATATTTTCATTCTTTCTTCATTTAAGTCTAAAGATGTTTGTCGCATCCAACCTCTGAATCTTAATGTAAGGAAGCATGGTAGCAAATAATGCAAATCAACACAAGCCAGTAAAAATTTAGAAGCATCAGGAGGCAGGTGTTGACTGCAACATCTTTAAATGCTTGCTGTTTTATATTTGTCTGTCCTTTTCTCATCCTGCTTACCACCATTTTTGTTGCTAATTAGCTTTATTAATGTTAGAGTTTTCCCATGCCTCTAACACTATTTCTTGGAATCCCACGTTATCCAGAGGAGGGAAACCAAAATGATGAGAGGGATGGAGAACCTCTCTTACAAGGAAAGGCTGGAAGAATTGGGATTGTTCAGCCTGGAAAAGAAAAGGCTTTGGGGTGACCTTATTGTGGCCTTGCAGTACCTGAAGGGAGCCCACAAGAAAGATGGAGAGAGGCCATTGACAAGGGCCTGGAGTCACAGGACAAGGGGTCACACTGTCAGCAGGTTTAGATTGGATATCAGGAAGGAATTCTTCCCTGTGAGGGTGGTGAGGCCCTGGCACAGGTTTCCCAGAGCAGTTGTGGCTGTCCCATCCCTGGAAGTGTTCCAGGCCAGGCTGGATTGGGCTGAGAGCAACTTGGTGTAGATACCGAGAAGTGTCCACTGAGTGTATCTCAAACACTGATATTGGGATAGCTACANACTTGAGATCTCCCACTAGTTTGATTTCAAACTAGTACACTGGTGAAAGGGGACATGTGGAGGTAGAGCAGCACTTTCCCGGGGCAAATATCTTGGTCAAGTCCACAGAGGCACAAGAGAAAAAANTGTCCACTGAGTGTATCTCAAACACTGATATTGGGATAGCTACAGTGCCAGCCAAGGATTGTTGGTAATCACAGACAAGGGTTGTTGGTACCAGCATGCCAGGAGGAAGAACAAAATGTGACTGGTTGTCCCAGGTTGAAGTATATTCTTTTACCATTTTTGTGAGCTGTTGAAACCAGGTGAAGCAGAGTGTTTTTCCTTGCCTCCTCCCTCTGCACTATCTTCTGTTAATGGGTCATCAATGCCTTGCCCCATGACTCAGAGATAACACCCCCCTGGGCTATCTGCTGTTAATGGGCTCATCAGTGCCTTATCACATGACTCACCATCCCATTGTGAGATGCTCCACCCAGAGGGAGGAACCAACTATTCCATCCTGGATATAAGCTGAGATTCTGAGCACCACATGAGCGCTTACCTACTGGACTCCCAGAGGATAAAAGCTACTGTTGGATCTTCAGACCCTTTATTTCTATAGGATCATTGCTTCAACAGAACTGCTTTGCTTGGATTGCTACCACCATAGAGTGTCAGGTTGTATTCCAACTTTGTCAGTTTTCTTGTACTACTGCATTTATTTATTTATTTTAATTTTTTTTCCTATTAAATTATAATTCTGACTTGAGATCTCCCACTAGTTTGATTTCAAACTAGTACACTGGTGAAAGGGGACATGTGCAGGTAGAGCAGCACTTTCCCGGGGCAAATATCTTGGTCAAGTCCACAGAGGCACAAGAGAAAAAAAAGGCAGGAATCAGGCCAAGAAGTGGGCATGGACTGTAGGGGGGATCAAGACCACCCAAGACCCCTGAAAGCCTCTGGCCCATTTCCAGAAAGGTCTGAAAGGATGAAAGGTTCAAGATAACTTATCTGCATGGAAAGCAAGAAACTTATCTTCGGGGGAGAAACCTACCCCTAAAAGGTAGGTAAGCAAGGCTAGGTGGCACCCCTCAGGATCCTGGACATCCCATCATCCCATCAGGGATCAACACTGGAATTAGGGCTGCTGATCTCTTTCTCTCTCTCTTCTTAATCTCCCTTTCTCTCTTCCCGTTCATCTCATTCTTTTATCCAAAACCCACTGCCATGTTCTTTTATAGTAGCTTGGGGACTACATACTAATTTCCATGCCAAGTGTGTAATTAACAATTAAATCTTTCTGATTGTTTGCAAGACCCTGTGATTTTTGTCATTCCTTACGACCAAAAACATTTACACATCACAATGGAAGGTGTCTCTGCCCATGGCAGGGGGGTTGGAACAAGATGTAAGGACCCTTCCAACCCAGATTATTCTAAAATTCTATGATTTAAATGATACTTTATCACATACCTTTTGAATGCATTAGGAAAATCTCATGATCAGGATAAAAAAATAGTTTGGAGGTCTCACTGTATTTATATTCTCACATGCAACAGAGAATGGTGAGGGTTGTGTCTGCTGTGGTAAAAATGTTACAGGTACAGAAAATGAACACTACCTGTATCTCTCAAGGAATTCTGGTGAAGGTCCATGTAGGTCCCCTTCTATTGTTCATGAGGATTTATTAATTTAAAATTATTTTTTGTTATCTTCATGACTATCAGATTAATTTTAAAATGTTAATAATGCTTTTTTTTTAGATGGGGCTGATATGCAAGGGTTCTAATTATAGTAAAGAGGGATGATATGACCAATGCTGTAGGAATAACATTTTTTTTTTGTGGGAGATGTCAATCCAAGTTCCAGCTCTGAATGAATTCAGAACTTGGTGGGAATGAGGAGATGCATGATACTTTTCTCTTTAATGAGCTACTCACTTGAAAAGCCTGGTAAATTTTTGTCACCTTGCTTAATTGATGCTCTAATTTGGGAAAGAAAAATATGTTTTGCCGGTGCACATTGAAAGGTTATTGATTAGGGAAGCTGGGCCAGATCTTACAGCCTAGTCCAAAAGGTGTGTGGAGTTGAATCATCTTGATGGCTTTGTTTGTGAATGTGAACAAAAACTTTGGAGATTTTCTCTTAACCATAATCACATTTGTTTTTTTGTTTTTGTCTTTTTCAGGAGCATCCCAGGCCAGAGTATGAAACCAAACTGCTTCAGAAAAAGCTGAAAAATAAAAACATCACAACAGAAAGTTCAAATGAGGTGAGAGGCAGCTTATTCTTTTCATTTATGGGGGATTTGTGTTTTGTTATGTTATGATTATATTTTTGTCTGTCTCTCAGAGGTTACAAAAAGCACTTTTTGGTGCTCTTAATTAGCCTTTTGAGTTGGTAGGTGGTGGTGTGGTGAAATGCAGGCCTGCAGTGCTATTGCAGGGCTTTGAGGTCATGTATTTCAAAGTAAAGCAATTTGCATAGAAATGGAGTTGACAGGTGGTTTAGGATCTAATCTGTAGAGCAGTACCTGATTCCCAAGATAATCACCACAGAATTCTTATAGCAATCCCTCATCCCTCAGAATGTCAGTACTTTCTGCAAAATTAAGAAAGCAGCTTTTATTATGGTGATTTCATTTGCAAAGGTAACCTTGGTGTCTTTAGTTCTGCTGCAGTTACACAGTTGTGAAGTTTTAATGGCATTTCCAGGACAAATGGAAAAATAGTTGATAAATCATTTTTAGACTGAAGCGGTTTCAGGATTTTTGTTGCTATTTCAAACTTTTTTGTACAAGCCCTTTATTATCAATGTCCTCTTGTAAATTGTTGACTGAGATCTATTTTCTAAACATTCACAAATTCTGTAGTCTTGGTCCATTAGGCTTGGTTAACCATTGCTCATTCCCTGCATTCCACATGTGCCAGCAAAGTCAAAACATTCCAATACCATGTTCAGCTTCCAGGGAGAAAAAAACCAGTTTAACTTGCTTACAGGTTGACAGTCAGCATTCAAAGTGGAGAATTTTCAAGTTTTCAGGCTTGGTCCAACAAATTTACCTTGTGGAAGAACTTCATTATGCCTTTCTTCTGCTGACCACCAGTGTAAAATGTTTCCAGGGAATCTTTTATTTCAGTGAGCCTGCCTGTCACCTGTTGTGCCCAACCAAACTCCACAGAAGATCATGGAAATATTCTCAATTCTTTTTGTGGGCTTTTGATCTTGCCCAATAAACAGAGACTCACTGAGCACTGTGAAGTCTTATACATTGCACAGCTCTCTTGGCCTTCCAAGTAAGGAATCAAGGACTGTAAAAGTCCAATAAAATAGTTGCTGTTCAGCTTTTTTTTTTTTTTGGCTTAAAGTAAATGGGAACTGGAAACAAGTCAGCCATTGATGCTATAGAATATTATGATTATCTTGCTTATCTGAGATACAGAAATAATTATAAATTAGACGTTAATTTAAGGTAAAACAAAATGAAACAGAAAACTAAGCCACAAACAAAAATCCCCCAAACCACCAACTTAACGAGAAAAGCCCACACCAGAACCCAAAAAAAAACCCAAGAAGAAATGTTAAGTGAATAGGTGGAAAACAAAGAACAATGTAAAGATCCAGCACTACAAAAGTAGGAAAAGCTCCTTTTAGACACCAAGAATGAAAAGGCTAACATGGAATATTTTTTGTCAAATTGCTTTCTGTGGCAATGTGGATGGAAAAATTACTGAATTTTGAATTAGTGTTCCCCAAATTACTGAATTATATTCCAAGCAACTGAGCAGTTTTCCATCAGTGAACATTCTGGCTTACTAATTCTGTCCACCAAGCAGCACATTAGGCTGGGTTTGGAAGATGTGTTGCTCAGGCCTTTGTACATCAGTGTCTTATGAAATTATGAGATCAATAGATGTTGATGTGAGAACTGCTGATGAGGAGAAAAACTAAACATAACAGGTCAATTAAGCTGTCCTAACTGTGGAAATGCACCATTACATTTTGCTTTGGAAGACCCTGAAAAGTTAGACATTAAATTGATGAGTATTTAAGATTGCAATAATTATTTAGCCTTAATGTTAGAGGTTTCAACCTTTTCTTTTTGCAAGACCATTAGCCCAGGAGATGTTGTATGGCACGTTAATATTAAGGCACAGGTTTCTGTGAGGTCTCTGGCTCTTATTGGGTAGAAGCGAGGGTACAGAACTTTGTCATATTACTAGGGGAGATCTAGTGGCTGGACAGGCACCAAAATAGAGATGTCTGTAGTTAAAGATTCAATCCTTCTAATTTCTTGGTTTTATGTGAATACACAGATGTCTCTGAGATGTCTATCTCTTCATGTTTTGGTTGACAGTCTAATGTCATGGCATAAGTCTCTGTGAAGTTTTCTCCTGAATATTTTTAGCTAACCAGTGTAAATTAAAGGCATATCTTTTTTGGTGTGGCTGGTCAACAACTGTAGTGTGCTGCATTAATATCAAAGTCCTGTCTCTGGCACTGCTGCTTAAAACTTCTCATTACTTATCCAACACGAAGTCAGAAGTCTCCAGTTCAGCAGCAGTGGCTTGTTGGGATAGAAATGATGCCGAAGGGTGGCTATTGTGAGATTATTGGTCTAGAGCTTACTTAAAGGCATATATTTCTATAAAATCACTGGCTTGTTTCCAGTATGTTAATTCCTCTGTTCCAGTGAGGAAGTGACTGGCTTTATGGCAAGAAGCAGCTTTTATGTGCAAAGCTCTGTGTACAGGGCATTTTTTCCCCCTTGCCTTACTCCAACAAGGAGTTCCTGTGAAGCTAATTGGGTTATTTTTGCAATGAAGGGGCAGGGGTTTGGTTAAGGGCTGCTTTTGTGATTGCAGGAGAAAGGTGACACCACTTACATCCTCTCTTAAATGATTTCCTCTTGGGAATACATGTTCAGAGGAAACCAGCACACAGTTTTCCCTCTCTGCTGTTCAAGTCATTAACTTTAATGAGTGTGGAAGATGCCCAGCACCTGTCAGGGCTAGTAAACATATGAGTAACTTTCCCCAGGCAGCAAATTCCAAATCAGCCTGATGAGCCTGGCAAGACAAAGTATGACACATCTAATGTATTACTTGTCCAGTAGAGTTTGTGTTCTAGAATACAGCTCTCATACAAAACACCACTTGGGTGTGTTTCTGCTACTGGAATAAGCAAAGAACAAAATTTCAGCCTCTACCACCCTGTTCAGGCTAGTTGAATAAATATTTTATTGGTTATTTGGAGAGTAAGAAAGAAACTGTGAAGGCTCAGAGAGCTTCATAAAAGATTGGTGTGAAATTACTCGAACAATAACACCCTAATGTTCTATTATTTCAGGAAAGAATTCATTCACAGCTAAAGGAGTTGAAACATTTGTGTGAAATGCCTCAGGTTAAGTAGCAAATATATAAACAGACAGTCCTTATTAATTATGACATTGATTTTAGAAAAATGACAAGTTCTAAGGGACTGATTTGGGAAATCTGGAATGACTTGTCTTATAGTCAGTACTACTATCTAATTCTTTATGGTCACATGCTATTTACAAGGACATGTAGTGACAGCATAAGGGGAAATGACTTCAAACTGACAGAGAGACAGTTTAGATTGGATATTAGGAAGAAATTCTTCCATGTGAGGGTGGTGAGGCCATGGCACAGGTTGCCAGGGAAACTGTGGCTGCCCCATCCCTGAAAGTGTTCCAGGCTAGGTTGGATGGGGCTGGGAGCAACCTGGAACAGTGGAAGGTGTCCATGCCCATGGCAGAGGGTTGGAACTGACTGAACTTAAAGGTCCCTTCTGATCCAAACCATTCTATGATTCTCTGATATAAAGGCTTGCAATGTATAGCTCCTTTATTCATGTACATCAAAAGTCATTTTTGTCCTTGCAGCAAAGATGGATTATGCACACATGTGTGAATGCATGTGTGTGATAATACAGTCCTGCAAACACAGCAGATGCAAGCTTTGTAATGAAGCAGTTAATAGTATATTTTGTTTGTCTATATGAACTATATGAAATGAAATATAACCCAGAAAATGTGGATAGAAATATTTAATGAATAGGGTTAAGTTACTGTATGTGCAGAATGTTAACTGAAAGTGTGGTGGATATCTGCAATCTTCTGAGAAGTTGTTCTTCTCCCTCTGCAGTAGTAGCATCCTCAATGGAATTACACAGAGGTCAGGAAATGAAAACTGGTCTTGTGCCTGAAAACATGCAGATGGGGCTAGATCCAACTCTCACTGGAGCGGATGAAAAGCCTTCCAGTAATTTCTGTGAGAGATGGATCAGGCCCTGACTCCTTTTCAGTAAATGTTGAGCTGATCTGGCAAACATGCTTCAACATCATGTGAATATATATATATATGTGTGTGTGTGTGTGTGTATGTATATATGTGTGTGTGTGTTCTTATCTTTCCTATTTGGTAGGAAAGTGAATAACTCATTCTACATATTTCTCAAGGAAAATTTTCTTTATAAAAAAAGGGGCTTGTCTCTTGGCTTGTGTCCTGACTTGGAGCAAACTCTAGCAGAGTAATAGATTCTGGCATTCTGTGTTTCCTTTAATTCATTTTAAATATGATATTGGCATAATCAATCATTCAAATAGTTAATTCAGCTGGTAATTGAAATAAAAAAGAAATATTTCTTTCTGAACCATTGTTGCAGTTAACAACTGAATTAAAGCAGGCTGGTTTGAAGAGGAGGGTCTCTGGTCTAAAGGATGATACAGATAAATATGAAGTAGAATTGTATATTGCTAATATTTTATATATCTATTTTTAAAATTTCATCATTGCAAAACATGAAAAAATAATTCTTGCTAGCAGCTGATTCCTTACCAGCCTTCCATAAGCAAATTCCCACAAGGACTAAAAATCCTTTCAGATACTGGAGCCCATCTCTTCATTAAGCAAGTCCTTGATAAGATTAACTAAAGGAAAGAAAAATCTTATTATTTATATATTAACTGAAACTCTGTAGAAGAAACTGAGATAATTGGTCATAAATACCAATTTGAACAATCAGAATTATAAAAGAACTTTAAATATACCCAGAGGTCTTTAACCCCTAATATTTCAGCATATATTGAACCATATTATTAGCATGAAAAACCCATCAATTTGATTCAGTATTTCTTAAACTGGCCAGTGTCTTTCTGGCCTCTTTCATGTCTTTACTTTGACAAATATCTTTCTGAGCATATGGGATAGTAGATGAATATGTAATAAATTATTTTTTTCCCTTTTCAACTTATTTCTTGTATCATTAACTTTTGAAAATAAAAAAATGACTGAATGAAAATAAAAGAATGGCTGAAGATGAATGATGACACTTATGATTATAATCTTACACAGAGATTTCATCCTCTTTTTTGTACCTATGTTTGTTATAATTCTGCTTCTTTAAATGTTTATTTGAGTTCCAGGTTATGGAAGTTTCATACCAGAGTACCCATAAGGAGAATTTATGTCTTCAAAGGAGAGTTAACATGGTCTTTCAATGTGTTATTTAGATGTGGGGGTTCTTTAGTTTTAGTTTACATGGCATGTGTTCAAACCTTCTCAGTGTTGCTGTCTTGGAATTTAGCTATCTTCATTTGGAGTAGTATAAGATACGCAGCTAAAACTGTCCCACTTGCTCCCTGCTCCTCTGAAAATCTACAGTGGGATTTCCTCTTTTGTATCAGACAGATGAACCCAAGGTATGGCCACAGTGCTGTGCTCCTGTGTCTACAATTATATTCCAGCCAGACTTCAGTAGGAAATATGAAGTAATAAAATCCTTAAAAGTGTACTATAGTAGAATATTCCAAGTTGGGAAGGCTTTCAGGATTTTATGTAGTCCAAATAACTACTCCTGTGGAAAGGTGCAATCTCAAACCATGTTACTCAGGATAGTACCCAGTCAGGTTATAAAAATCTTCAAGGATGGAGATGTTAACATCTTTCAGGACAAGTCCTGACTGTCCTCATTGTGTGAAAGCTTCTCATTATATCCAGCCTGAACTTCTCTGCTTTCAGTGTAAGCCTATTTTCTCTTGTACTTTCCAGCATTAACCACGGTGAAGAGCCTGGCTCTGTCTTTTGATGAACTCCTTAACTGTGCTGAGCAAGCCTTGTTCCTCAGTTTCTCTTCCTTGGACACGTTCTCTACCCTTGACTTACATAAGTAGTGCCATTAATGTTTTCTTCTGGAAGGCCCAAAACAATATTTTAGATACAGGCTAATGGGTGCTGAAAAGCTGAGGTAATCACTTCCCTGGACCCACTCACTGACACAGCCTAGGTGCTGCTGGACTTCACTGCCAGGCTGCACTCCTGGCTCTAGTTCATCTTGTTTTCTGCAGACACCAAAGGGTCTTTTCACCAGAGTCAGTTCTCCTCCAAGGAGTTTTCTGTTTCAAGGGCATTTGCTCTTGATGAAGTTCAGGAGGTTAGTAGAGACCTGTTCCTTCAATCAGTCCAGTTCTCTCTGGATGGCAGCTGTATGCTTAAGAAAACTGACCATCTCTTGATTCCACCCCAGCCTGAAGTCACCATGCAGGAGCAAGCATTCCATCACTTTCTCCTGGTCCCTTCTGTAAAGCAGGGTGGTTCTAGGATGACCACAGCAGTACTCCAGCTGTTACAGGTTTCCAGGCACGCTTATTGACTAACAGCTTCCGAGCAAACCATGGAACTCACCTTTTGCTGAGGTCAAGGCAAATGACACGGACACGGCTCCTCTTTCATACAGGTCCAGTCATTTTCCTCGCAGGAAGAAGCCAGGTTGGTGCAGGAAATGATTCACCGTTGGTAAATCCAGAATGGCTTTTCACAAATACAGGCTTCTCCTTATGTGTTTAGAATGGGTTTCTTCAATTTTCAAGAGACCAAAGTGAGACTTATTATGATTTCTTAATTATTATTTTGTCCTTTCTGTGAGGATGGATATAGGATTCTTTCTATAGGTTCTTTCTCCTGTTGTCAAGGCCCTTCCCTGATCTTGGTGTCCTTACAGAGATGACAGAGATCAACTTGCAATAACATCAGCCTGTTCATCTATCTTCTGTCCTTTTTCTTCGAAGTTATAAGTAAATGAAATCACTGCTTGTCTTTCCCAAAGGAATAACTTTCTTTTCTTTTTTTTTTTTTTTTTTTTTTTTTTTAGATAGCTAAAAGGTGTTAAATTAGGAATACTGGATACATTTTTATTCAGCTGTTGGAGGCTGAACAGTGCAGATATGAGCAAGGATTTTAAGAAAACAGTGTCTTACAATTGTGAGATTCTTTCTTCTAAAAAAAAAAAATAAACAAAAACTTTTGTCAGAAGAATGTTTTGAACCTAGAAACAAGAGAAGGCAGGGCTGCTGTTTACTGCTCTTATTTGTGTAACTTATTATGATTTTGGCTGAAGGAAGCATTCTCTCTAGGGTGATGCTATAACTTGCGTTGTTTAATTGTGGAACTCCAACCAAAGCATATGATTAAAGTTAAGCACAGGCTTCAGCATCCTGGATACGGACAAAATTAAATACTTTTTCTGAATCGTGGCCTAAGCTTCTTATTGACAGCTTTCAAGATGATGCAGGTCACTTTCCTATTAAAGAGGGTGGAAAGATTGATTTCTGTTTGAAATTAAGGGGAGTTCTGCCTGAGTAAGTGATAAAGTCCTTAAGTCTGCACTTCCTGACTTGCATTGTACTCTGTCAAAGACTGTAACAACAGGTTGGAGGGCCACAGCAAATTTTCAGGCTGAAAAAGAAAACTCCAGAAGTCTGCTGGGTTTTGATTTAATGCACTAGAAAAAAACTAGAGTATTCTCCCTGTCCTGTGAGCTGGTGACAAGCCCCTGTATCTTGGAGTATATTTTTTACTTTCTGCTGAGCACATTTATAGGGTAAATTCCATGCTATTTATCTCCTACAGAAGCCCAGATTTGGGACAAAATTTACAGAAATTGGCTGTGGAAACAACAATCAGTTAAGTTAGCTGCCAAGAATTTTTTATTTGATGCATACTGAAATCCTGTCTCCAATTTTAAAGAAATGAACTGCATTTACATTCAGTTCCTTTGGGCATCCATCCCACGAAGATTGAAATTCTACAAACTCCAAGCTTAAAAGCTAAGGAACTCAGTTTGAACAGCTCAATTTTTGATTGAAAAACACTTTCCGGCTGATCTGCTGATTTTTATGTTTCACTTGATTTAGGGATATGATGGCATTGTTTTTAGAAGCCCTTTCACACTGTTTAATGTAGTAAATAAACTTGACACCAAGGGGATCAGAGGAACAGAGCAGCTCTGCTGTGAAGAAAGGCTGAGATAATTGGGATTGTTCAGCCTGGAGAAGGGAAGGCTTTGGGGTGACCTCATTGTGGCCTTGCAGTGCCTAAAGGGAGCCCACAGGAAAGATGGAGAGAGACTCTTGACGAGGGCCTGGAGTGACAGAACAAGGGAAAATGGCTTCACACTGACAGAGAGGATGTTTAGATTGGATATCAGGAAGGAATTCTTACCTATGAGGGTGCTGAGGCCCTGGCACAGGTTGCCCAGAGAAGCTGTGGCTGCCCCATCCCTGGAAGTGTTCCAGGCCAGGCTGGATGGGGCTGGGAACAACCTGAGCTAGTGGAAGGTGTCCCTGCCCATGGGAGTAGGGTTGGAATGAGGTTAAGATTTAAGGTCCCTTCCAACTCAAACCATCTTGTAATCTACAATTGTAATTTGCCCAGATATTTTGTGGAGTCTCTGTTTCTAGAGATAAGTAAAGCCTGACTGGACAGAGGCCTGAGAAACCTGCTCTCACTGACCCTGCTCTAAGCAGGATAGTGGACTAAGATGATCTCCAGAGGTCCCTTCTAACTCCAGCTGTAAAATTCTGTGAAATGCAGAAAAGAAATGATTCGAACAAGTGCAGACAAATTGGTTTGACCACAATAGGACTATTTTGAAAGAAAATATAATTTGAGCCTTACTAGAAGTACTTCAGCAATGGGACAAAATGTAACTTGGGTTTACTAAAGGTAGATTAATAACCATGCCATCTAAACTTATGCATTTGATTAATGATATAATGGATTCCCTACTGAAGGGAAATGTAGTGTACTTCAGTAAACCAACAATGTGTTCCACAGGGGAAGTAGAATGTATTTAATAAATTATTAATCAATATCTTTCCCTGTTACTGACTAGAAAAGTGTGTGTAAGAATTTTCCTTTCAAAGAAAAAGAGAAAAATCTGATTTTCAAGTAGCTGATTTGGCAATGCCACTACAGTGACTTCTACCCACTGCTGTTTGGTGCCCATCCTTCTCTACTGTCCTTGACATCATGATTTTCCATCATCCATTTTTTTTTCCAATTATTTTAAAAGGTTTTACAGATTTGGGAATATCTTCCTTAAGAAATATAATATATAGAGCGTGGGAAACTTTGCAGAGGATCTGCAGGTCTAAAGCTTTAGAATGTAGATAAGTTCTGTTCTTGATAAATTTTTGTTTCTCAATTATATTACTAAATATATCAAAATATAAAAAAAAAATGTTTTTCTTGGATATTGCTCCCCCAGGCTTGTTCAGTTATGGAAACAAATGTATCATGGCTGGGTTCTGCCAGTTTGTTTTTCAGGATTTAGAAGGCTGCAATATTAAAAAGCAAAATTTGCACCTACTTTCATTTATTCCAATATATAATTGGTCCCTTTTACCTCTAAGTGCTAAACCAGAGAATAACCCAGACCTTAAGGACAATTTTTGCTGGTTAGTTTCTCCTCATGGAAAGGAAAATCTAGAGCAGGTTCAGAGAGACAAAAACTGAATCAGAAAAAATAAAGTCAAGCAAAAATTTAGCTAGCTTTTTAACAGTCTGAAGAAGAAAGAAAGCAGACAATTTCTTCCAGAGAGGCTAAGATTGGATTGCAAAGTGCACATCTAAAGCATAATTTAAAAATTATGTTTGGATTTTTTTAAGGTGTGTTTTCCTAGGTTGGTACTATATGATGATGGTCTAAATGGGTTGACATGGAAGCTGGAGCATTGTCAGCCTGACAAATGCAGAGTAAGAAGTTTTCCTGTCCTATCCAAGGACAGGAAAACATATAATGAGAGAACAAAATGATTCACAGGCTTTTGAGAAAAGGATTAATTATGAACCATTTACAGAACGTAGGAAACATAAGGCCACAAGCAATGCAAACTGAACTGTTCAAAACCCAGAGCTGTGTAAATAGTGAAGAGTGAAGAAAATTTGCTGTGGCTGCTCCATCCCTGGAAGTGTTGAAGTCCAGGTTGGACAGGGCTCTGAGCAACCTGGTCTGGAGGAAGGTGTCCCTGCCCATGGCAGGGGGCTGGAACGAGATAGTCTTCAAAGTTTCTCCCAACCCAAAACATTCCATGATTCTAGGATCCTGCTATCACTTTCCTGAGTCTGTTATATCTGATTTTTGAGGCACTTATTGCAGGAAAACAAAGGTAGTGGGATGTGGTGTTTGAATGCATTTGATTTGCATGTTCAATTGTATTGCCTGCAGTATTAGTTGGGCTGATGAGACAAGTCACTTCCATTTGGGTAAATATTTTGGTTTATAGAAGCAGCCTTTATGAGATCCTGGAAGAAATCTGAGACAGGAGGACCTTAAGTGGTCAAATTGTTAGTGGTACACAGCTATTCTAACTTACATACCCTTCAAGGTATGCCCAAAAATACATGAAGCATAAGCAGAACTCTTCACATTCATGCTTCCTATATGTTCAGTGGAACAGTTAGGACTGGGAGAAGCTCCTGACTGTTGGAAAGAGAATTATCATCCTTCATATGATACCTAATGGTAAGATCAGTTTGAATGGGAAATGAGCCAGTCAGCTGCGTTCAGAAGGGTTTGGAAGAGAAAATGACCATATTGAGGTTCGGACATTGTTTTAAATCTCTGCATGGCTTTTGGTGAGAGGAAGTAGACATTTCAGGCAAGCAAAATAAAATCCAGCCAGAAAAATGAAACTTCAACAAGGAGCCCTGGCAAGGCTACACTGAAAATCTGGAGACTCCCAAGTTTACAGCAAGCAGGATTCTCCACTTTTCCCATTTTGCTCCTGGAACTTTGCTCAGAGACAGAGCCATTCTGCAGGAGCTCAACCTAAATGCGAAGAAGCCCTTAGGAATGGTCCAGTGCATTAATTTAGCAACGAAACTCACAACGGATTATTCTGTATTTCAGCTGAAAAATAATTAGGGTCCATACCACAGTTTTTCTCTGCCAAGCCAGACAAGTGTGTTGGCTGCAATTTTATTAGGAAGAGAAACCTGGAGTCATGACCAGATGCTGCTGTGCTGATGCTGGTGGAGAGCAGGTATTTAGCACAGGTGGCTTAAGACGTGGCACGTTTCTCCTGCAGTCTCAGAGGGTCTGTGTTTGGCCAGCTTTTAGGGAGGGATGCTGCTCACTGATTCACGGGCTTAAGGTACAACAACAATTAAAGGTGTCAGGAATGCAGGCTGGGGGATAAACTGAATTAAATTAATTTAAATTTTATATATGGCTATGGTTTTGAGAGAACTTAAGCATCTTTGCAAAAGGTGAACAAACATCTGAGGCTTATGTATGGCTTCGTAAGTACAGACAAGATCAGGAAAGACATAGTCTAATACTTTAAAAAAGGGAAAGTATACCAAAATAATGTCATACCAGGCACTTATTGCACACTGGTTTCTTTGTCACAACATGACAATATTATATAAAGCTGATTAAGTGGGAAAATAATTTTATCAACCACTTACTGCTTGTAATAAACCAGTAGCTAGTAATACTCATTTTCATATAAAATTATTCAAGTTGAAGCATTTTAGATTTTTATTTAACTTAGTTTTATTTATTGGATTGTTGCTATCGTTCACCTGGTTAACTTTCTTTTGCTTACCTGTTACGGCAAAGGCATCTCTGGCTCTTTTGTGTCCCTCTTTCTAGAAGCCTCAAACAAGAACCTCATACACTGAGGTGTCTGTCTTCAATTGACAATAAGGCAATTCTAATTGGCTATGTCAGTTGTAGGAAATCTTTTAAAAATCTTTTAGAGCAACAAGTCGGTAAAGTCATATACTTGTGAGTTGTTTCAACTAAAATTATATTGCATGGTAAGCTGCAGTTCCTTCAGGCTATAGCTGAGATTTTTAATTTTAGTAACAATACTGAGAAGTTAAGGAAAGTTATTTTCAAAACTAACAAATCTGATGTGATCGGGGTATAAATGCAGGCAAGGCTTCAGTTTTCTTGAAGTTCTGCTTATAAAAACACTGAAAATGCTCATATTGAAGGATTTAAAATGAATTAATGCATTAGATCACTGAGGTCATTGTCCTGGACTTTAAGGTAAGACAAACCAATCCCCACTCTGGGAAATATCT
>WEZZ01011821.1:996-55930 GCA_013400585.1 Chloropsis cyanopogon | reverse complement strand
AAAAAGCTTCCAGTGCACTGCAGGGGAAACCCAAGCAGGGAAACTGAGAGAAAGAAGAGTGAATAATAACACAAGGGGAGTTAAACAAAATCATTTAAACATGCTGCTGCACTGGGCAAAAAAGGAGTAAAGGAACATTGGGAAGATGTTACNCACAGCTGCAGAAAAAGCTTTGTTTGCTTCTTCAGACCTGCGTGGTGACAAGTAAGAATACGAGTTTTATGTAATTTAGTAACTGTTTGCTAGTGTAAGTCAGATTTCTGATAGGGCAAGCACTTAGTCTCTTAATACTCAGTGATATTTTTACATTAAGTTCTCTGGTAAGGTCCCTTACAACTCTTTTGTCATTGCTTTCCCTAAAGTTCGGCACCTATAAAAGTAAACGCTTCAAAATGAAAACAGTTTCATTAGTGTTAAAAATCTCCACACACTCCCTCAAAAAAAGANCACATACTCCCTTAAAAAAAGAAAAAAGCTTCCAGTGCACTGCAGGGGAAACCCAAGCAGGGAAACTGAGAGAAAGAAGAGTGAATAATAACACAAGGGGAGTTAAACAAAATCATTTAAACATGCTGCTGCACTGGGCAAAAAAGGAGTAAAGGAACATTGGGAAGATGTTACTTAAGTTATCTTTTAGAGGACTGCATCTTACTTAACTCCTTTTCCAGAGAAGTAACGAAAAATTTTACAATCAACATTTTCTGGAAACAGTCACTTCCTCATCCCCACAGCTGTAAGTTTCTTTTTTCAACAGGGAAAGTGAAGGTTAATAACACAGTTCTGGGTAACCAAAAGATTATTTGTTTGTTATTTCTGAGGTTCTCCATGTTTCCTCAAGTGTCACAAGTCCAAAATTCAGCATGATTCATTCAATATATATACAGCCCTTGAATCTATGTTACTTTTTAGGCATAAAAATAAAGGATGAGAAAACTCACATCAGCATTACCAAAATGAAGAAACTTAAAGTATTTCAAGACTCCTTATTAACAGAAAGAGCTTCACTTCTCCCTCACAGAAAAAGCATTGAAATAAACCATATGATAGTAACATGATGCTTGTTTGGCTTTTTTTTTTTAATTACCTATAATGTATTTTTAACATAGCAATATTAGCTTGGGGGATTATAATACTAAATTAAAATGACCAGCTACTGAGGCATAACTCTAAAAAGGAAAACAGCTAGCTATGTCTGTCATGGGGTAGTTTTTGTGCTACATTAATGTCCTTGCTTTCAGAAGCTTCCTGCACCCTGGATGAAGGTTTGAAGTGAACCAGCCCAGCAGCAGCCTGATGGATGACTTTGTATCACTACTGCTCCTTTAGAAAAAAGGGACTACTCTGTCCGTTTTCCTTTCTCCCAATCTACAATCCATCACTCTTGACACCTACGGTGATTTTTTTAAATGGTTTCTATCACCTTGCCAGCCAATGGGCAGCACAGAAGGATGCAGGAGCAGAGGTGACCTTTAACTTCAGTTTTGTTGACACACAGGTAATCAATCAGCAGTCCCATTTTCAGGTTCAACACTGACACTGGTCCTAACTGAAACCTTCCTAAATTCCTGACCTCAACTGCAGTGCTAAAAAATGCTTGTGTGTTTTTTGGTAAGATTAAGGGACTGTAAGTACATCAGAACCATGTTTTTGAACAGAAACCTTTATCCATTTTATCCTGAAGGAACAGAGACAATTCTCTGAAAGAATTTTTTTAAAAATTAACAATATGTGGGAGGCGTACCTTCTTCTCTTTACACCTCAACTACAATTAAGCCTCTGACCATATAAAAGCCCACTGTACTTTCCATCGAAGTAATTGCCTTGTGCCTATTTAAAATTCTCTCTTGTATCCACACAAGAAGATATTAATCATTTCCTGACTTGAATTGCTATGTGAGGTTGCAGTGTACAGCTTCAGACTTGATGGATTTCATTCCATAAGTGGCCACAATGCAGTGGTAAAGGAATTATTCCACCCATATGTAACACATAGCAAAATTGCCATTAAATCCCATGCCCACTACAAGCTCTTGAAATCTGAGGGGGTCTTTTTGGCATCACCAAACAAAATTTGACTGATGAGATATTTATTTATTGAATTAAAGAGATATCTTCCTCAGAACAGTAAAATGTCTGTCAGTGCAAAGCAAAACCATTATTACTTCTGTCCTACAAGGCTTTAATATAGGACAAATCATTACATCTTCAAACTGGAAAGGAACTCTCACAGATACTTTTACTTTCTTACACAGCAGTGAGAAATTTTAGGCTGGTATAAAGATATGGAATGGCTTTTCTACTCAAATACTGTGTTGAATATGTCAGCTGCATTTTTTTCAGATGTGTGCTAGTGCCTCTTGCAGCCAGCATACTCACTTGTTAATCTGTGCCAAGAACATTCCCTTTAAAGCATAAAACTCTGCAGTCATCTCCTTGGTGAAGTACTTCAGATTGGTTGATTCAATAACTTCAAGACCCTGTTAAATAAGCCTTAGTGAGAAAAGTCTTTTTAAAGGGAAGGCTTTGCTAAATGAAAGTGCCATAAAACAAAAGCCAAAATATTCTCTTGAAATTTAAATAGCATGACTTTCTAGTATTTCATTTACATTTTAAAAAATACAGACTGACAATTGTAAGCTTCCATTGGCCTATGCAAACCAAGTAATACAGACAACATTTAGCAGGTTATTTTTCCACCTTGTTTATGTTATAATTATACTTTATATTATATTATATTATAAGGTTCATTTGCGGGTCAACCACATGCCAGTGGGTTTTGCCTAAAATCACATTTTTTCCTTTTCAGCACATACATTTTTACTTCAGTTTGACAGCATCTACCACTCATAAGTCAGACACTCAGAGCTTCAGTTAATCTTGCAGCAGTGTTGTTTTTTCCCATTACAATTAATGCAATTTTTAAAGCCCTTCAATTTATTCATCTTGTAAGATTTCAAAAAACCTACTCCCACTTTACTTCTGGGTCAGCTAATTTTTAATATATTCACAGTATCCAGTTCAGAGAGGACATTAACTGCTTTGGACTAAAAACAACATTCCCTGCAGGGTATAACATGGCCAATTCAGCCCCTGCTCTGGATACAGGCAGCTTGTTCAGATCACTGATGGCCCCTGTAATCCCACGAGTTCCAACAACAGCCCCAGGAATGAAGCTGCCCTACCTGCATACACTCATTTTTGCCCATGACTCCAGCCAGCTGCAGGTAACACTTGACTTGCTGCCGAATCTTCTGGAAGCAGTCCACGATGGGCACGGTGGGGATGGTGTGGATGCGGCTCAGGATGTCCAGGGCCACGTTGACCAGCCCTTGCTTCCGCGCGATCTTCCCGTACTGGATAATGGCCGAGGCGGAGGCGTGGACTCCCAGCATGGCGTTGTTGGAGCTGGGATCGTGCTGGGAGCTGTTCTCATATGCAGTCACAATGGCTGGAAGGGCAACAGGAAATGTTTGCCATTGGAAATGGTGGTATATAGAGGTACACAGCAACACACATGGCTTCAGATGGCAATGACTTAAGATAATCCAACACTTAAAAGAAAATTGAACAAAAACTAAACTTGTCAAAATCAAACCACCAAGAACTTATGTGTTGTATGGAAAATTCTGTGATGAATGCATGCTGGACCAGGCAGACTTACCCTGGTAATGATGCTGTCTCCACATGAATATGCTGCTCCAGTGGGATAAATCATCTGACACAATAGGTAACCTGTTTCTCCAAGTCTTGACAACAGTCTTCATATCATGTAAGCTGTTGTTCCTCCCCAGATTAGTTGGTTGCAATCCTGCATTTATTTGGGCTGCTTCCTGAAGTTCAATTATTTGCTGTGCTGCCTAGAAAACATAAACAATATAAATAAGGAACAAACAGAAGATGGCAGCAGTCTCGAACCCACTGTCTGCTGCCAGTTTGTTAAAACTTCAACCACCTGAAGAAAAGGCCCACAAACTTTAATGGAATTTAATTACCTGTAGTACAATAAAGCCACTGTAGTATTCTCTAAGCTACCACTTGGCAGATAACAGTTGTATTCACTGTTAATCAACCAAATGAGATAACTATTTGAGAAAAAAAAAAGGCAGTCCAAATTTATAGAGTGAAATCTCTTGAAACAAAATAAATTAAAGTAATATTTTCCTACAATCATCTCAGTATCAGCCCTCACAATAGCTTAACCTTCATCCTACACCCATTCATCACATAAATTTAATTTTCTCATGGGTATTTAATCACATACTATCTGATATTTAAAAAAGTAATTACTGCAGTGCAAACTCAAGGCTGCATTTGTACCTCTGTCAGTCACTGACTAATTTATCATTTCTTCACAACGGGTATATACATATTAGATTGTTTTAAAAGCTTGTTTTAATTGATATCAGAAAGCACTTAAATACTTTATTTAGCAATATTAATCTTTTCCTGTTGCAGATGCTGCTATTCTTGAGCAGGGTGGGGGGACAATTTGAAATAAGGGTGAAAACTTAGCAGGAAGGAATTAAATGCATTGAGAAGCCACCTAATGGTACTGTGTGAGCTGTGGAGTAAGTAGGTACAAATTGTACCTATTTACTTGATAACTTCTTCTGAATATGGAGAAAACTTCCATATTCATTCATTTTATCTGATGCATCAATTTATATTATAAAAATTCAAAGGTATGAGCTGCTGTGTGAGCTCTATCCACAGGAGCAATCATTTTATAGAGGTCCCCTCTTATATCATGTAGATTGGTTATGAATCACACACAGAGTGAAACTACTGATCTCAAAGACGATCACGGAGGCCTCTGAATCAAAGAGAACTCAAAGCAAAGTCGTCTGCACTTCCACAGGCAGGGCTCAGTCACAAATCTCTGAGCAATGGCCCATCAAGAAATGATCCCCCTTATGAAAACCAAGATATTCCACAATTTCTCCCCTGGAGATGAAAGGTTCCCTCCACAGGAACAAGAGCTTTGTCAGGCATATATTTATAGGGTATCTAAACAGGGACAAAGCCTAAACGTCAAATGAATGGCATGTTTTGCCTAAATCCCACACTGCCAAGCCCAGCATGCTCCTGCCCCAGCCCCACTTCCACACTGGCTCCACACAGATCAGAGGAGACAAAGCTCGTTTTCAAGAATCTTCTGAAAGTAACTCTAGGCCAAATCAAATTTTTTAAAGATGGATTTAGGCATCAACTTCTGTTTGATGATACTTGTCAATAAAACATCTACTCTCAAAACTTCTCTTACAGCTGCAAAACTACTTATTTACATGATTATATCCAAGAGAAAACAACAGGGTGTTGATATTTTATACATTTCAAAAGGAAACAGAAATCCATTTTTGTTATGGTAAAACATGTGTGAAAGTTGCAAAGGACACAACCATTCATTTTTCACCACATAATACATGTTATTTTATTTCATGTATTAGTTATGCTACATATTCCATATAATCAGAATTGTACCAGGTGCTTCCCAAAAATATTTCTGGAGATCTGAAAAAAGCTGGGTTCAATGTCTTACAAGCTCTCCCTGATAAGCAACAAGTACTTTGAAGAAATAGAAACACACATTCTACAACTTCGAACAAAGAAATACCACGATGCAAAAACTATCAGTACTACATACACTAAAATATTTTACACTTGCATGTGCTAAAAGCTCTGAGACCTGCTGCTGGAGGACAGCTGGAAATAAGAGCTCTTTGCTGTTACCTGGAGCAGGGGGGTGTGGACGTGGGACACGACATGGGGCAGGCGCCGCCACTCGCGGATGGCCAGGCTGCTGGCCATCTCCACCAGCCGCTCGATGAAGTTCAGCTGCTGCTCCTCGGGGTGGCAGATGGCCAGGTACCCCCTGTACATGTTCACCTTCCAGGCCATCTCTTTTGGACAACTCAGCTCCACCTGGTTGTGGAATAGGAAAAACATCCAGTAAAGATCATTCCTACTCAAACAGTTGATTTTTTTGAAACCTTCTTAAACAAACAGCTTTGATGTTTTAAAAATAATCTCACTTTTTAAAAACATCAGATAGAAGAATTAACATTTGTGTCACTAGAGGAGTTCCAGCTCTCCTAAAGTTACTGGCAAGGGCAGGCTAGCACATGAATTGCCAATTCAGCACTGGAGAAGTGCCCGTGCCCAAGCTGCTGCTGGGGTATTTTTACACTGACAACTGTAATGCAGCTCAAAGAGCTGAGCCAGCCCAAAGCAACCCTGCCACAGGAGCAGGAAACTCACAGCAAAAAATTCACCCTGCACAAAGCCAGAAGATGCTTCTCAGCAGATAATACAGGCTATCTCTGAAATGCTTCAGGGGCTCCAGAACGTGTAATGGCAACTTCTCACCTAAAAGGATCCTGTGCCTACCTGTCCGACATCATGCAGGGTTATACTCCCTGTCTGCTCTAGAGCATTGCTACGTTTATGAAAATAAACAGCTGATATTTTTTCAAGTAATCAACAACCAACCTTCTCATTTATGTTGAAGTAATTTCTGAGCACAGGTGCAAAGTCAGGCCATAGTGCAAAAATCTTTTATAAAATAATTTGGAACCACTTCCTCAGCATTCTGGAACAGTAGAAATATGGCAACTAAGCCCAGCAAAGCACTTGAATTGTGCAGCACCTAAATTCTGTGAGCACTTTAGAGCAAACTTGCACTGAGTGAGTGCTCACCAGCTGACACTGCAGGCCTTTAATCTACAACTTTCTCACCTCTTTTTCCTCCACTTTACATCAAGCCCTTTATGGTTTGATGTGCAACACAGAAATCCCCCTGTATTATCCTCCTGCTGATAAACTGTATGGTGACCATTACAATTGTTATTCCTGTTATCCTCAACTGACTTTTACGCCTGAGCCAGCACAGAGAAAGTGCCAGGTAGCATCCTTACACTTATACAGTGAAAATAATCTCCTCCTTTATTATGTTATCTGCTGGATCATTAAACACAATGGCAGTGTGAGAAAATGGAAATGAGTCTTGGGTCCTATCAAAGGCTACTTGCCATTTTAATAGCTCAACTTTAATGGGTAGATTATTAAAAATCTTTCACAAAGATTTACGGAAACTGATAGATATTTGCCATTGTCTCTGGCCTCTCTTGTGAATCAACCATGGAACTTGACAAAAAACAGCCACATAAGAGAATATCAATAAAATTGGAGTAGTGAGTATAGCAGCATATAATCAATTATTCTTTCAGATCCCAATACTTATGCAAACATGTGCTGACACTTTTACAAGAACCTGAGTAGAGTCACAAAGGCTCCATTTATGGTTTCAGCAGCATCTTCTCCTCAGTCATAAAATAAATGTCTCATTACTGAAAATACCTCATTTAATACAACTGCAGCTAAAGCATATCAGCACTTACTCAGGGTTGTCACTTCCACTCAACTTGCAATTGTCCAAAACCAGAAGCTGTCAGATATGATCTATTTCACTCTCTTCAAGCCCAAGGCTTATAACATACTGTACAATATAGTTCTTATTTTAGGCTTTAAAGGTTTCTCAAATATTTCTATACTTAGCCTCTGAAGTTGCATACTTAAGTAGGACACAAAATACTAAGTGTTATAGGAACAAAAGAAATTAATTAAATTGTAAATAGCACCCATAAGACAGTTTTTGTTGCATGTGCAGTTTGCTACTTAGACATTTGGCTTCACATTGTATTTTAAATACGTATTTCACCCCTTTATTGCAAATTTTATTGCAAATTCTGGCATCTTTACAGAGTAATTCCAGTATTGTCCCACGGTATACAACAGTGCAAGAAGGATCTGCAAGCTCCTTTCCACCTGTGATTTAATGCAGTATTCTCACCTTTTAGATTTCAGTTTTACATCTGGTTAATGTTTCTATATTAATTTATCACAGATGAACAACTCTACCTACCACTAAAAGAGAATATATTTCCTTAAAATTAAAACACAAGAGAAAAAACAAAGCAAAGAAAAACCGAGTCAAAACACAAAAAAAAACCCCATGTTTTCCATCTTCTTTAGATTAGTGACACCATATGCAACACTTAAAAAAAGACTCCAGACAATCTACTGGCAACTCCAACAGAAGTCTGCCATTGGCTCCAAGAAGCTCAAGATGTCCTTGCAGTCTAGCAGCTTATAGCAGCCTCAAGAACAATAACCACCATGGGATAGTTCTTAAATATAGCCAAGGCAGGATGAGGAGAAGCTAAACAAGAGCACAAGAAGTCCTCACTCACCTGCACCAGAGCCTCCTTCATAGCAATCCAGTTTGAGACCCTCCACGCACACTTCAACACTAGGTAAGGATTTATGTGACCTTTGGACTGGCCATATTCTGTCAAAGGCTCCCACTGGTTCAACTCTTTTGAGCAACTAAGGAAATCAAATGCAGTGTCAATTTTGTTATTAAAAAACCCCAGAAATTTCAATAAAAGTGACAATAAATGTTTGTGTATCAGAATATTATCTGCGTATTTGTTTGTCTACAAACAGCTTTGCAAGCATTGCAGAAGTTTTATCCAGATGGGAAGATTTTTATTTATTTATTTATTAGTTATAATACAGAAATCTGTGAACAGGGAAGAGCTGCATTTTGTGTCTCCCAGAACAACCATTTTAAATAGGAAAAACAAATTTTAGCTCCAGTCTGTTTCTGCCAATAGCAAATTACATTTTTACAGCAATTCAGGCATATCACTTCTGAGGCTCTGTTAAGGGAATACAAAATAGCTTCTTTTATTCCCTTAAGTTTTCCCTGTATCTGAGCTAAGTCCTGAGGTAAGTTTATTCTCATAACTAATGCTTTAAACCAAGAGCAGGGTATTTTGCTTCTATTGCAAGGTAAAACACATCAGCTTTCAAGTCTTACCGAATCCAGTGGTCCTCCCAGAGCTGGTACTCAGGGAAGATGGAAGGGGAAGCATTGTTCCGTTCGTGCTCTTTTTTAGCCTTCTCCATTGCTTTTTCATAAGTTTCTTGTGCCTAAAAAAAATACAACCATTCCATGTTTCCGTCTGCTATGTACACAATAACTTAATAGTCTTTTCTTTTGAAAAAGAAGTGATAAGAAAACCTTCACAGACTTGAAAAAAAAAAAAGTCAAGTGTGTTAAATTCATTCCTGGTAATAGCTATTATTTGGCAGCTTGACAAATGTCATGAAAATCTGATGGGTGTGCACAGAAATTTCACTTTACTTCAGTATTACAAGGCCTCAAACTACTACTGTAGACAGTAGGGAAGCCATGGCACTTTCCATTTTAGAAGACTGAAGTTAATAATTAATATTCAGAGGTTTTTCCTGCTGACCAGAAGATCTATCCTGACAGTAGAGCTACTCAGATAATTTCTAAAATCAAGACTGTACCTGTTCAAAAAAGCCATGCTGTTCATAGGCAATGGCTGTTGCTGTCTCTGGGAATTTGCAGCGTTTCTGCCACAGCCCAGCCCACATATCCTCTTCTTGTAACAAAGAGTAGAGCTCAGCAAGGGAATCCAGGATTTCCTACAAGGTTAAGAACACATATTTCTCCATAGTCAAGCTGTCTTTATAAAGCACAGTAGGTAGCAAACCCCAGATTCTACACTGGGGCAAGCAGAGAGAGATGTGCAAATAGAGAAGTGCTTATAAAATTCATTAAAACTATCTTTAAAACTCTACAAGGCAAGAAATTAGTAACAAGCATGTACTGAGAACAACACTGCATGACAAAAAAAAAAAAATCCTAAGGCTTGTACACTGACTCTTGCCTGTCTTCCCTAACAAAACAGATTGAATCATAAAAAACCAAATTTTTTCAACAAGCCAAAATTACAATAGGACAAAAGGAAACAGCTTCAAGTTGCACCAGGGGAGATTTACATTTGATATTATGAAAATGTTTTCACTGAAAAGGCTGTAAAGCACTGGAACAGGCTGCCCAGGGTAATGCTAGAGTCACTGCCCTTGGAGGTATTTAAAATACATGTAAAATGTGACACCTGGGGACATGGTTTAGTGGAGGACTTGTCAGTGTTAATTTTTCTCTTCATATTTCATAAGGTATTTCAATAAATATAACCCTACCTGTTGAGGAGGAGTTATGCTTTCCTGCTCATAAAATTCTGTTGTCTGTTTAGGCTTAATCTGCAGACTCAGTCCTTTTTCAAAGGCTTGATGTTCCAGCATCAGTGTAGAACGGAACCAGAGGTTGTGAGTTTTACCCAAGTATTTCAGGACACAAGGTCTGATGGGAATGGGAGGAACACACTGGGACATTGCTTCCACAAAGCAGTTCAGGGCACTTGGCTGGCAATCTCGCTGCACCTGATGGCTTCCACTGCACAAGAAAGGGCTTATTTCACCTGCTAGAGCCTAGAAGAAAAAACATAATATTATCTGTCTATTCAGATTCTTCAATTAGAGAAATCAGATTTAACATCTCTTCAGTACAGGGAACAACCCTTCAGTAAGAACATTTCTCTTTGTAAAATGAAAGGCCCTATTTCTTTCAAAAGATGTATTGATACAGGTACACAGCATTCAACAATCTGAAAATAGCAAATTTCTCAAAGCTAGTGAACAAAGTCACCACACAAACACATTGTCCTGGAACAGCAGTCATTTACAAGTGGGAGAGAGAGGTTCTCACGTGTTGCTGTCTGTCAGACAAGATTTTCCAAAGTCGTGAAAATAGCTGTATCCAAGTCTTCTCTGCCAAAGGTGTAGAAATGTGGCACAACTGAACAAAGGCACTCAGCAACGCTCCCGTCTGGAAACAGACAGATGCATAGAAATAGGAAAATACAATTAATCCTGTGGCAAAACAGTTCAGTCATACAGTTGTTTCAGTAGTAACACTAATGTCTTTTCAACAAAAATATGTTTCCTTTAGCAATATAGACTTGCAACAAGAAATTAATCCTATTTTCATGTTGATCAAGACTCTGATTCATTATTGTAACCAACAAAAAAAAGAAGAAAAAAGGGAAAATGTTAATCATTTTGGTAATAGGAATAATCAGGTTAATTGGATAGAGCTGTTGCTAGTGTGGAGCTATTTAAACATAGCTTTCAGCTAAATTATTTTCTTAGAAATTATTTAATCATAAGATGCTGACAGACATTTTTGACCTATACCCTGTGTTTGTCATCACTAGTTTCTGAAGTGAATTGTTAAGATGTATTTACAGTGAAGGAGGATGATATTTAATTTTGTAGGAAAGGGATACAGTAATAACTAGCAATGAAGTGAAGGCTTAAGAATTTTTTACCATAGGCAAATAAGAAATTACAGATAAGAGATGTCTACATAAGAAAACACAGCTGAAAAATGAGAAGTGTGAGATAGAAAAAGGAAAATAAAAACCACTTCAGATCAGTTTGAAGTTTCAGGATTGAAGTGGTTTGTCACCAACAGCCTGCACCCACCTTCACCTCCCGAAGGGAGTCGAGGAATTTGTCGTGCCGGTTGGTCAGCATGTGCAGCTGGTTGCCAATGTCCTTCTCTGAAAGTTCCTTTGTTTTGGGAGTGCTGGTCTGATCTCCTGGAGCCAATTCAATGTCTATTTCGACATCCTGCACAGAAATAAACAACACAGTATGTAAAAATGGGCATCTTCTATGTACTTTTGCTTATTTTCCACCATAGAAAACACCCTCCTGGATCAATTTTTTTTTTATTTATACTATTACTATTTTTTTATTTATACTATACTATTATTTATTTTATTTGTTTCTGCTGCTTCTACAGGTTCAGATCTGTAATTGCCTAGAGTGCTGAAGTAAAGGCTAAATGAATGAATAGGAGTTCTGAGAGACCCACAAACAATCTGCACACATCATCTCCATCACACATTCTCCAAAGGTATCTGGAGAGAAACTAGGAAGAGCTGAGTTCCATCAAAAAGATTGCTTTTCCCACAGTGTTTTCTGTCAGTTACCTCCTCTTTGGACTCGCTGTTCTCCCTCTCCCGAGGCTCTTGCTTGACGTGTGTGACCATGGCAAAGGCTGCCCTGTCGTGGCTGTCAGCAAGGTTGATGACATTGGTGATGGAGGGCAGCATGGCCCCCTGGCAGCTGGTGCCAATCGTGGTGTTCCTCTCACACACTGCCAACAGCAGCTACCCCATGGAAAAGGAATAAGAGTTTTCAAATGTACGTTTTACTGCAGCACTTCAAAGAAAACATCACTATGGTTTAATATTCAAAAACAAGATAAAAGTTGCAATAGTAAGTTTAAGGGCTGTTTATCAACTTTATTAATAGAATCTCCTAGGCCTAAAGGCTGTATTTTGTACTTTTTAACACATGTATCAAGTGTCCTCAATCTGCTAATAAATACAGACTCTGTTACCCTAAAATGGATGTTCAAAGCCGCCTTAAAATTCATGCTTTAGTATGCAAATTGCTAAAATAAAAGGTTTTGTCCCATTTTATTTTAAATAAACCAAGCAAAGATGCAATTTCATTTCAATGCAATCCCACCTAACAGCTGTCATACTGTTAGGAGACATTCCAGCTTTAACAGTTTTCTTGAAATCTTCTTCTATAACAATTCTTGGGGTTTTTTCATAGTCATTATCAATTATAAGAGACTGTTTTCCTTAAAAAGTATTAACCTGGTCATTAAGCTTTTGGCAGAGAAAATAGACCTTAAACATTTATATTAAAGCCACTTCCCAAGCATCAGCATTTCACTGTTTACCCATTGTATATATTTTTCTCACAGGAGCTGAGGCAGCAGACTTGGTATTTTCAGCTTTGATACAGACAATACACTCTACAAAACACACACTACATAATGCTTTTACACTCAATGAGGAAAAATAAGGAATAAAACATATTCCTAATTGCATTTCTGATGTAAGTGGTCTCCCTACCTCAATGCACTGCTTTATCCAGAAGTGATTTCCCATTGCTTCCCAGTTTTGGGAGCAGGTCACATAAAGCAAGCGCTCGTAAACACGACGTTTCATGGAATTGTCAAAGACCTCAAAGAATTTGGCTCGGATGAGTGGCTGGGCACAACGCAAACCAGAGAGAAATGCTGGCTCCAGTTTAGCTGTAAGTTCACTCCCAGAAAGATTCTCATCCCTAAAATGAATAAAGATGAAATAAACAGAGCCATTAGAAAGAGGAGACTCCTAGGTTTTGTGTAACACACTAAAAACCCAAAGAGATGACATTCTGTAAAAGCTCACAGGTGCAGTTTTGGAGAGAAACAGCAAAGAAAATATTGCTGCTTGTTGTAAAACTGCCCCAGAACTACCAGAAATACTCGTCCAGGATAAAATCTTATGATAATTGTGAAATATTGAGCTACATTTGTGTGGTGGTTGAAATGACAAATGGTATTGATTGATAAAACTTTCTGGCACTGTGTGCACACAAAGGTTTTGCACAGTGAGCCAGCAGAGTACAGCAGCAAAGTGACTGCAAAATTATGTGAAACAGCAGCACACCTTAAAATACCTGGCATTTGCTGAAAAGGTGACTATTTTAATTATTTCATTGTGATTCAAATCTTCAAGTCTACCTAGCAAAGTAACTCTCCTGAAAGTCTAATTTACAATTACGTTTCAAGGAAAAATAATCTTTATAACCTATGAATGTGAAAAGACAGATCTTAGCTGTAACCATAGTGCTGAGAATACAGTCAGCTACAAGGATGCCTTGGTATCTTGGGAAAGAAAGAAGTTGGGGTGGAGGTATTTTATCAGTGCCAAAAGTAAAAATCCTTACTAAGGAACTTATGTTTTCAAATTGCATTCCATAAATATGCACTGTGGTCTCAGTAAAGTGAATTGATTTTACATTTTAGGAAAAAAAAAAACCCTTAATTCAGACCTAAAAGGATTGATGACATGTTATAAAGTTCATATATGGTACAAATTATGAACCAATAAGCTGCAATAAATGATTAATTGCTATAATTACCTATAGACATAGTTAACAAGGTCTAAGAATTGAGCATTTAATTCAAGGTCTTCTGGAAAACGCTTTTCAATGTAAGTCATCATTTTCACCAGTAAAATGGACTTCTCCCGGAGAGTAGGTGTCTGTGGTAAGAGAACACATGATTAATTTTGTCAATTCATCCTAAAACATGCTGAGAACTAGCACATTCAAACTACAACTCAGTCACTCTTTACATGACTCTTTTGCTTCCAAAGTACTGAAAAAGAGCTTGGTAGGTCATAGTTCTTAAAAAGAAAAATAACTCAAGCATTTATCTTTCTAATATATGCTGGAGAATTTTAAAATTGTGACTAAAAATAAGTTTAAGTTGTTCGGGGATTAAAAAATTCTGATGTGTATTATAAAAAGTGTAGGTCCTTTTGTACAGCACTAGGCTGTAAAGAGCTCAAATCTTAACAAAAATATGGCAGATTAAGGAGGCCACAAAAATGCTAGAGAGTAACACAATTTGTACCAGCATTAGTCATATTCCTCCTGAAGAGTCTTTCTACCCGGGTTAATGTGAAGTATATTTTAAAACTTTAAAGGAAGTCCTCCACAAAACAGCATTTGAGATCAAACACCAAATATAAGCCTATAAAATGCCAAGTATCTATAGCTGCAGCTATTTTCACAGGGAGTGAAAATAGTCTAAGCATCATCAAGGGCATCTAAACATATGTAACAGATCATTACAAACCTCATTGTCAAAACTGATTAATTATATTGGCTAATTATAGTTATTTAGTATTTGAGAGCAATAATGACTTCATCTACTCAATTTACCTGATTAGCTGCCATTGGGGAATTGTTTTTCACCCACTCCTCCACTATTTTTACCACTGCACGAAGAATTTTGGCATCAGTGGATTTTTCAATGAGAGATGTTAGAATAGCTTGTATAAAATTTTTCCTCATTTCCATGCTCATCACAGCCAGGCGAGTTTTCACAAGATCCAGACTCAGCATTACCAGTTCACTTGTACCTGCTATGGATGCGGGAAAAAAAATAAAAAGGATTAGAGTTGTGTATACACCTATGCAAAACCTAGGAAAAAAAGTTTCCAGATAAGATGCTGTAATTTACAAAATATCAGCAGCATGTATTGCCTGGAAATACAACCCCAGAGATAATGTGCTCAGAATTACTAGTTTACATTCCTACAAAACTAAGGCAGAACCCAAGGCCAGCTTGGATGGGGCTTTAGCAACTGTCTAGTGGAAGGTGTCCCTGCCCATATCAAAGGGTTGGAATTAGATGATCTTTAAGGTTCTTTCTAACCCAAACCATTCTGTAATTCTATGACTTCTTTCAAAAACAAATCCATTCAAAATCCTAAAGGTAAGCCTGTTTTTTCCCTTCTGCAAATCTTCAGTAAAAGGTATTGCAGAGCCCTAATACTGAAAAACTACAATTAACTTTGTGAAAGAAATTGCCTGTGATGCAGCTAATTCTCTAATTCTGTTCAGCTAATTTCCTGACTTGCTTATCTATGAAGTTTAATAATTTTCCAATTGTTTCTCAGTGTTAATAAAATTTACAAGGTTCTCATTTACCTAATTAAAGTACGGGCTGGGAATCTAACAGCAACAATTCTTCTTTCAAAGTGTTTACTTCAGTAGCTTATTCATTAGTAAATTACAGGGCCCTTTACCAGCACTGAATTTTCTTCTACAAGAACATCAGATTTTTTCTAATTCATTTGACAACAGGTAGAATTATACTGACTGAAAAACATGCTATTTTACGATTAAAAGCTAAAGCATCAGCTCCAACAAGTTAATTCAAACACAGTTGTTCCAATATTATAAAACAGGAAGGAGTAAAAAAAATTGAAAGCACAGAGCAGTCAAAAAAAATTCAGCCCCTCTCCCCTCAACACTCTAACGCCTTAAAGAATTTCAGTACTTCTTTTTATGGTGCAGCTCAACAAATGTTTCACTAACCCTTCACTGAAAAGGTTGGGCTAATAATGAAATTCATATATTAAGCAGGTAACTGGAACTCATAAGTGCATTTTTAGCTCACAATACTTTAGTAGTACTACTCACTAGGGCTGAAGTATTTTTCAACAAGTTATAATGCACCCAAACCCTGCAGAGTCATTTGAATCCCTTTAGGATGAAGGTATTTTAATACTTTATAACAGTTTTAATCATTAACAGACTGTACAAGGTAATACCTGTGGTTGCTTCTGCTGTTCCTGCTGTCGCCTGTGGGTTCAGGTGTTCCCTGACCATCTTCTGCAGGGACCTCATGAAGACTGAGATCAGCCTGTCAATGTAGCTGGGGTTGTTGCTGCATGCAGATTTCAGAATCATCAGAGTCCCTAGAGATAAAAACAAGGCTTCAGGAATCAAAACTTCTCTTGGGCATGACCTCAGTAAGGTACAGATACCACGAAAGGAGGATGGGACTACTCAGGTTACAAAGAGAAATCTGGAGAGATTTGGAAAAAAATTTCAGTCTCAACTTTAGTCCTTAGACTATGTCTAAAAGGTTACTTTTGCACTAATTAAAATATTTTGAAGTTTTGTATAAGTGTGTGATGAACAGCAAGGGGAAATAAGGGAGGACAGAAAGAAAGGGATTGAGAACAAATACTTCCCCAAGACCTTAAAAAAATGTAACTACTCCTGATGTCGCACATTTATTTTAGTAGCAAAAAGTAGAAAACCTTTCAAATTAGTAGGCCTTGGTTTAGTAATTAAGAAATCATAACTTTGGTTTTCTAATCTAGAAACTTTTATAAAGTTTCATAAAGCAGTTTCTATAAATTGTTGAAGTTCAATCAGGTTGACTACTTCACTCTTTAAAAAAAAAAGGCACACACATCCTGTAAAATTATGCCTATTGAAAAAAATCCTACTGCAACTTTCTAATTCAACAGAGCATATCTACACAACACATGCTGTCTACACAGCATATCTACAGAAGCATGCAATATTTTGAAGTTTTGTACTGCCAAAGTTTTGATTTCTTTTTCTGGGCCCAACATCTTTTTTCTGGGATCAGATGGGCACAAAATTTGGCCCACAAATCTCAGCCTCTGAGCCACAGAATTACTAAAAAATGCACCTCCTGACAGCTTGATTGTGGTGCTGCTTTTAAGGGAGCTCTGGAAATGTAAGAAACATCTTTCATGGTTAGTTTGATGTAAAGCACGTCCTGACATCTGACAAATAGGCAATTCCCAAGGTAAAATTACAACTATCCACACAGCTCACAGAATAGAACAGTGAAGGACATTTGCCATTTAAATCAGCAGGTTTTCCAACATTGTACAATTTCAGGTCTGTATTACCAACACAACCAGTTCTGGGCCAAACTCTATTATTCCTATATATCTTTGTCATTCTATTATGTAGCTGAGTTGTCTAGCAGTTCAGTAAGTACAAAAGAACAAGAAAAGAAAAACTTTTCAGCTCTTCAGAATGGTCTGTGCTAAAAATTCAGATTTTGTCACTCAAGAAAAACAGTATTTTTGTAATTTCTTGATTACTGAGAGTTTAAGATCTATAAATACATAAATCTTAATACACTGTCTAAATCAGCTAATAAATGAGGCTTTAAGAAATTAAAAAGAAAGGCAGGAACACAAGACTCTACACAGATTCCTTGAACTATTCTGTTGTATCTCAGAGGACCTGAAGGATTTGGGTTTTTTCCATGTGAAAGCTGCCAGTAACTTTATTTTTTGCCTAATATCAATACTGCACCTTTTTCCTATGCACTTTGAATACAAATGGCTTCCACCTAGCAGATCTTCAGAATCCCAACCTCCAGAAATTGCTCCCAAGTCACTTCAGGGAGCAGACAAAACACAAAGAACCCCCCTCCATTCCCTTTCTTCACAGATCTGACATCCCAAGCTTGTCTCTCAAGTTAGCTTGAAATGCTTCCCACAGCTTCCTCTGCATCAGACCAGACTGCAATTTCCTTATAGAAAAGGAAACTCATTACAAGACCTGACTTATTCAGGGGCATTCCCACAGAGGTGCCAGGGACGTGGGACACGTACCAAAGAGCTGGGAAGGGTTGGCATTGGTGGCTTTTTCGTAATTGGTCAGTCCTTCATAAATAACCTTCCCAACTGCAGCATAAAGGCACTCCAGCTCCTCATATTTGGAAGCTACACTTGAGGTACCTGCAGAGTTTAGAGATGCGTTTAGTTTTGGTAGCATTACCCACAGAACAGGCAAAGAACAGTTACATTGTGAGTGTACAGTCACTAAAACATCACTGGAGTCTTGGATTGTCGACAGTCTAAGGCGACACAAGCAGATCCCTCATTTATATAAACCTCTTTATTTTACCAGTATGTCTTTGATAATAGTGTACCACTGCTCCTGAGGAACTCAATTTGATAAGCAGTCTTACATTACTGATTTACTTTTTTCCAAGAAAAGATTATCTAAATTAGCTTCTATTAAGACACAGCATATTACTTATCGCTTTTGTTTTTTACACTTTATCTCCCTTCCTTGTTTCAGCAAAACAGCACAACTTAATAACTAAAAAATTGCACTTCTGAAGCTGAAAAATTCTAATTGCAAAAATACATTAAATTTATAGCATGCATTTCTTGAACTAAAGTTATGACAGCCACAGGTTATTAAGTTTTTATGTCAATGGATAATGATGTATTCCACATTATTACTTCTTTCAGCTTTTTCTTTTTTAATCAGAGGTTGAAAGTGCAAACTAAAATGGACCATTAAATGCAGGAATCATAAAACAGAATATTAACACATTCCAAAGAGTGCCTTCATCCCACCCTCTACCATTTAAGTTATGCAGCAATAAAGAATAAAAGGAGGAAGAAAACACCACTCACTTGGCTCTGTAGGGAAAATTCCCATCAAGCGAGACAGCAAACTGTGGACAGCTCTCAAAACCTTGGTATTCCCACAGGTCATACAGGCTGCTACCCCTCGTTGGAGGGGCTTGAAGCTGCTCAGGATAGCAGGGGGCTGTAGCACAGTCAACAGGAAACTTAACACCTCTAAGCCAGTGCAAATGTTAGCAAAGTTGGCCTGATTGGGCTGCTCCTAAAGAGAAAGCACACAAAAAGGCAGTGAGTAGGGGTAAACAAAAATTACACAGATTACTAAACTCAGATCAAATCTGTTAAAACCTACTAAGAAAAAAAACCCCAAAAATAAATAAACTACACCAACCAGTAAGTACTGCAACTCTACAAATTATAACTGCTGCTGCAATTCACACACTTAACAACTTATTTATTTCACTACAAAGGAAAGATTAGTACTGTAAAAATCTATATCCAGATATGACTATTATTCAATCATCTCACATGCCAGGGAAACCTAAAGACCTATAGGCCTAGAATGTTACCTACCACAGTCATGAGCAGCTTATCAAACCACTGCAACTTCAGTTCTGACTTGGGCCACATGTCTGGCCTCAAAGCTGTTTTCAGAAGGTTGACGCAGCGACGAGACAGCAACTCCCCAGGGGATCCAGCAGTGTTGGAGTTGTCATTTACCTAGCAATTAATCAGAGTTAACAAAATGACACCCTTTTGGAACCAAGTCATTAATTTATTATGCATTCCATGCAAGCATATAATTTCTTATTTCTGAAATGGATGAGCTTAAGTAGTTTTATCAGTACAGTCACACAGCATTTAATGCATAAAAAGCTGACAACTAATAGTAAACACCAGAACTGGTGTCTAAATTGCTTGCTAATTAACCCAAATCACCCATCAAAGGTGTATATAAAAAAAAGTTTCATGCCATCCTTTATTACTACAACTCTGAACATACTCGAGATGGGTAATCTTTACTGTTTGCAAGGTATCCATAAACATGTGCAGCTCTTTACTCAGTTCATCTTTACACTTAAGAGCACATCTACTTTGTGCAATGGACTGTGGGATATAAAATCCCATGCTACTTACCAGCTGAGTCTGCTGCAGGAGCAGAAGCCATTAAATTTGTCAGCCTGGAGATACACCCAGATACTTTTTCCCATTCTAGACAAGCTAATTCCCTCAAAATTTGGTGAAAAACTAGTTCTACATGCTGCAGGAAGTAATTCCATGTATAGGATTTTGAAAATAAAACTACAGTCATTACCCCTAGATACAGTCATTCCCTGTAAAACTCTCTAAATATTTTGGGATAAAGTATTCTTGTCATTTAACCTAGCAATAGAACAAGCATACATTGCAGCATCACCCAAATATGTAAATTAATCATGAAAACAAATCATAGAAACATTAGAACAATCCAAGCCTAAAAGGACCTGTGTGAAAAGAGGGGTTTATGGGTTTGGCTGCTACTCCACACTGGTATCTGCATATCAGAATAACCACAGTACCTGGCAAGCAATTCTAATCAGGAAATTCACAACGGTGTCTGTGTGCTGCTTGTCAATGGGCTTGGCAAGGAGGGCATCAGCTCCTGGCAAGGACTGGCTCCGTCCAAACACCTGCATGCACACAAAACACAAAAGTCATCAGCCAGACTGAAAGAGGAAAACAACAAGAAAAGACTTAAAATACTTGCTAAAGCTAAAACCTGCAATTTAGGGAGTTTCGAGTCGTGTGGAAAAAACAATTACACTATTTAGAGTCTCTGAACAAATCCTGATTTTCTCTTACAGCACTTATTGTTCCTGTAGCTGTCCTGAATCGTTTTACTTCTTGGCCAGAATCCACAGACAATCCTCTTTTAACAGCAGATGAGGCAGAACTCGCTCCTTCTCCACTTGCACTTGAGTCCATATCTGAATCTGGCTAAAATATCAGCAATGTGCATGTTAAAGAAAGTACATTAAACTGTGGAACAGTTCAATCTTTACCCATTTATTTTGATTTCCTACCTGCTGGTCTTTGATTCTTTGCAATTCCCATTTAATAACAACTTCAGCAAGATCCACAGCTAATTTTCTTTGCTCTATTGTAACACTGGGAGTGAAGCCCAGTCTCTGCATGGCACTAACCATATGCTGAACCAAGTGATGTCTCACAGGATAATAAACCTGAAGAAATGGTTTCACAGAAATGTTAGTCATTAACCAATAACATTCTACACAAAGTTGAAATAAAGCAAAATTGTAAAACAGTCATCAATCCCAAAGTTTGCTAAACCTGTACCACTTCAAATTTTGCAATCTGGAAAAGTAGCTGGTGCATTGAAAATAGCTACAACTATTTTGTAGCTACAACTTTCAGTAATGACTACTGATTTCATGCACCCAAATGAACATGTTCTTTTTAAGATTCACAGTTTTTCTCAAGGACCAATCATATCAATTTTTTCCAAGCCTTTTAAAGAGCTTCAACTCACATTTGAGCACACTCAAATGTGTTTTCTTTCAAAAATTGGTGAGGCATCAGTTCCTGAAAAATGTGTATTAGCTGTCCCTTTGGATTGCATCTTAATAGGTGTTTTCAAAAATGTTCATATGTTGACATTCTGCACCATTCCCCCATTTGTTTAATGTTTCCCAACATACACTGGCTGCAGATAAAAGTGATCTAGTTAATCCCACAGAATATATAAAGTCAAACAAACAAGGATTACTGGAGGATGGCAAAGAATATGGTTCTGCACTTTATTTAAAGAACTCTTAGAGAATCTTCACAGACCTGTTAAAGAACACTGCTAACGCACGTGCAATGAATTCATCTTGCAGACTCTAACCTGACATTTGGAGTTCTTACTTCAATCATGATAGAGCTTAATAAATTACTTGCTATTATACAGTTGTATTCAGTTATAGATAAGTATCTTTACAGACAAATGATGCATTTTGAAGCTAAACCACATAAATCAGATTATGCTGTTTTTCTAATCAAACTGTTTACCTCCTTGATAGAGGAGATACAGTGAGTACCAGAGTAACAGTACAAGTACCTTGAAATGTTGTACTATCAAGTGCAAAATATGTACTAGTTGGGGCACTGTATGGCCCTCTTCCACAATGATTTTTCGTGTCCAGTGAGTGAGCATCTGGTGTCCATCCTCCATTCGAGCAGGCACAGCTGGAGTCAGGATAGCCATGGCCTGCCTGACAATAGCCCGGGCTTCCATTGCATGAGCTTTGAGAAGGCTGTGAAAAACCTGAACAGCAGAGCTTCTCATCAACATTAATACTGTATGTATTTACAAAAACAAGGCATTTATAAAGAAAGGGAAACTACAACACATATTTTCTAAAAAACACAATTTTTCTCTAAAGGCCCGTAATTTGTTGAAAATATCACGATACATCAGCAGCAGAAGCACAGAGCATATACTTCGGTTTCTTTTACATTCCCTTTTCTTCCTCCCTCTCCACTGTCCAATTTGAAATTTTCCCTTGGTCCCCACATTGTGTCTCAACTGAAGTGTCTGTCTCTTACATGAAGAAATATTCCCAATTTTGCTAATTCAACCCTGTCTTACTTACCCTTCCTGCTTTCACTTGTCTTCACATTTCTTTCTATACTCTCCTATTCCCAAATTAATCTGTATTAAACATTCGGCCTGCTGCTTCTGCATTTATTTGTGGTATTTGAATTATATTCGGTATTCACAACCACCATGCAGCTTCTACTCTGCATCTCAAAATAAAAGAAAGCACTTCATGAACTTAACACAAGCCCACGGTCAATACCTGCAGAACAATCTTCTTGTGAATGGCAAACTTGGCAATGATGTGTGCCAAGAGCAAGTGGCCACTGTACTTGCAGGCTGGGTCCACGCAGGCCTTGGACAGGAGGCAAGGCCAGGCAAAGGTCATCAGGCGCCGCAGTTTGCTGTTCCTGTTCTTGTTGTTGTCGTGGATGTGGTGGGGGGCATGCTCCACCAGCAGCGTGGCAAACTGCAGCAGATAGATCCTCAGAGAATCCAGCATATCAGCCTGTTTTTCTGGATCAAGTACCTAGTTCCAGGCATGATCAAAGAGGAGAGAATGACGTTGACAAAAAACCAACTTTTGTTATTATAAAGGCAAAGTCCCAAATTTTTGAGTGGTTTTTAAGAAGACTAAGAACTAATTGTAATTGCTTTCTTGACTCAGTTTAGTACCCACAAAACAACCTCCTGAAGTGTGAACCTTTAAATAATGAGCACATCTGGGAACTCCCAAACTGCTAACCTATAAAAAGAAATAAATAAAACACCCCAACCCTCATCTTCAACAACATTTGGTTCATAACTGCTGACTGGCTCCATGAAATAGCAGTGAATTAGAAAGACACTGATGTTAGGTCATGGAAAGCTTTTTTTATAAAAAAAAGTGGGATTACAGCCAAGTAAGCCACATTCCAGTTCTGAAAACAGCATAAACTGAAAATTGTAGTCCCATCCTACTGATGACTAACAGATCTCACATTCAACACTATGAAGCAATTTGATATAACAGACCATGATATTCAGAACAGAACAACTAATTCAAATCAGGATGAAAAATCCAATGAGAGGAACAACTTTTTGTCTTAATTTTTAAATACTTCAATGTAAACAAAGATTGTTACCTTTGTTATAAAAACACTGGTGATGCTTTCTGGATTATCTCCTTCTGGGTTTGGGGGGCCTAACAGCTGTTCACCTTCTCCTTTTTCAAAACTGTACAAGAAAGCAGGATTCAGGATATGTTGCAGCACCTACAGAATATAAACAAAGCAAGTTTTACTGTACTATTAGGTTCTTCTAATGGCAGCCAGCATTCTGGCTGTACTCCCACATGCAAACCTGCCTGTTGGACACACTCACTGAGTTACAAAGGACAACTCTACATAAAACCCCAAGAAAAAGACACACACCAATTTTTTTACCCTCTTTCTTCCTTCCAAGGGCATAGATTCTTAGAAAGTGTAAACTAAAGCAGTGAGCATTGAACACAAGATGAATTGCTGTCTCTGTTTATTATCGCTCTTCTTCAGGTATGATATTTTCACCTAAATGACTCTGCCAATTATCAAACTCGTTGACATTTAAGTAAGGGAGTTTTGTTGCCCTAGTTCCCAAGAAGAAAATTAAACCTAAATACCAGGCTTCTTTGATTTAATGGCTTTAGTTACCTTGGCTTTGAGCTCATCTCCAAAGTTGGGGTCATTCAAGTCTACAAAGCGGAAGAACAAAGCCCGTTTTTGGGGAATACTGTAGTTTTTGGGGATCTCTTCTTCCATGTATTCCTTTAAGAAAGTCATATTGCAGAGAAATCGACCCGTAAAAGCTCGAAGCAACTGGAAGAGTAACTCTATATCACCATAATTCCTTCTGTAGAAACACATAAAATACAAAGCTTCTGTGAAAAAAATACACAAACTACTATGCTGATGAAATTAATCTTTTAAAGGAGCAGAGAAGCAAGAGCAGCCAGTACCACAGGCAAGTTTTAGAGCTAATGGCAGTATTATGAAATATATTACACTTTCACTCCAATAACTGCAAACAATTTTTAGCAGCCCTATATACCTTTACAGTATTTTCAAAATTAAAACTAAAAAAAATATATGCAAGGTCTAGGAAATAAAGATTTTTACGTACTTGCAGTAATTCAGTAAGCAATAAGCCAACAGCTTGGGCTCTTTCCAGTTTGTTGCAGCCATATTCTCCTTCCTATGTCTCTCCTGAAAAGCTTCACTCACCCATACACGTTTCAGCTGATTCACCAAGGAGTGTTGATTTGCTAACCAACATTCATCATTCTTAACAATAATACTTATGATCTGTCCAAAGCAAAACAAGACAAATGCACAGTCAACACACATGAGATCTGTCAGGAGAAACAATGATGTACGAGCACTTACTTAAGGTCAATTAAGGGTTCTAAAATATTCAACAGCAAAACAAAAGAGTGAAATACAAAATAGTTTAGATTAAAAAAAATAAATTTCTGTTTCTGTTGTCATGCTGTCCTCTTGTATCCTACTTAACAAAAAAAGCATGGTTAGTTTGAGTTTTTTTTCCCTTCTCAGAGCAGGTCCAACTACAAACACTCCATTTTTACAAGTGGTTTTCTATGAGCTGTAACACACACATACAAAGCTGAAAGCCTGGATGTAAGAGGCTTGTATCTGAAGAGGTTTCAACTATCCAGTGCAGAGACAAACAATGATAAATGAATACCTTGATAGCCTGGAACTGTAGGTCGAGACGCATGGTAGTGGTGCTGGGGGAGCCAGGTCTCACGGCTGCCTGGGCACCCACAGGCAGCAGCAGGGTGATAAATCGGTTGGGATTAGCTGCCAGTACATCCCGCAGAGGCTTGGCATCTTTATGTTTCAAGAAACTCTGCAAAAGGGGAAGAAATAATTTTAATAACCTTTAAAAGCCAAAATACCAGGCAACTATATCATCCTGTAGCTTTTATATTCCACACTAAAGTTACAGAGGTTATATTTCATGTATATAAAAATAACATCTACACTACAGTAATAGCCTTACATGATCTGGAAAGGTATAAAATCAACACTTCAGGACAAACAAATACAAAACCAAGAACAGGAACCGTGCAGTCAAGAGTAAGACCATGAATAAAGACTACAAGGTCATACAAGAAAAAAAGATGGAAAAGATGAAACCTTTTTGTTCATCAGATTTGTCAAGTTGAGGGTTTTTCCTGCTCCTCTTCCCCACACAGCTTACCATAAACATTCTGCTCCACTGTGGATCATTTAAAGTGGCTTCCATCATGAACAGCTCCACAGTCTGGGATGGATGACGTGTCAAAAACTTTATCAGTGGCTCCCTGAATGGACTGCCAGCCTGAAAAATTCATAAACCTTAAATTAAAAATGCAGAGTAAAGAGTATTTCCTACTAATTTACTACCACTCGGAAAAAGGCATTTGACTTGGCATTTATGCAGATACAAAATGTTCAGAACTTGCATGATGAGAATTTATTGACACTTTCCAAACTTCACTTCTAAGGGTATAAGGCAAATGTTAATACCTCCTAAAGGCTTGAAGAGCATCTTTTAGCATCAAATGTTCTCACACCATATTTGAAATATTATAATTATCATATACTAATGTTTAAGAAGACTACAAAGCAAAAATTTTAGCAATGTTAATTTCCATTTTTACCTCGATTAACATTGCTCGTTCTGTTTTCATAACAACTTCCAGAAGAGGTTTAACCAGAGTCTGTGGGGCAGCTGGGATCAGATGGAATAAATTTATAATTGCTGAACAAATCTTCATTTCCTACAGGTAAAAAGAAACAGAATTAAATAAATATTACTGGCTATAATGTATAAAAAACAGTATCACACATCTTAGTTCTTTTTTTCCCTCTGTATTAGCATAGCCAGCAGCCAAATGCAAAAGGTTAACATATACACAGTATCTACTTACCATAAGGCATGAAAAAATTGCACTTGTGGAAGTCTGCCCTACCCCCTCTGGTGGTATCATGGTTTAAATTTTATTTGCCTTGCCAGCAGAGTGGTGTTTTACAGGTAAGAGCTAAACACTGTAATGATACTGCTGATGGGGGAGTCACAGAGTGCTCACTGCTCTACACCAAGTGGGTCATGCATCAAACAGCCAGGCCTTCCCTCCTAAACCATTTCTGCTATACACCCCACACCCCCAGACTACACATGAAGAGAGATTCAGCTTTCCCACAGCACTGTTCAGCCTATCTCACAAACGGCCGGTTACTATAAAATCAGCTCTGTTCTCTCTAGATATTAAATTCTCCAGGCGTCCAAAATCATTTTGCATTTTTTTCATTGTGTGATTTAAATAGAGACTGTATTTCAGCTAGCTAGAATGTAGATTTCCTTCAGTAACAAAAGGGAAAGGAAAAAACAAAACAACAAATCCACTCTCACCATCTCTCTAAAACCAAGTTCCAGTGAGCAGCATCCAAAATGATTTTATCAAGTGCATTGCATTTTCTCAACTGAATTTAAACACAAAGCATTAGGCTGCACTCCTTTACTCTGATCTGCCCAGACAGACCCCACAAGACTCCTCTCATGGATTGAAATGCAGGGCTGAGAATACATAGAAACCTTTTGAAACCACTTATGCCTTCACAGAAACTAAAAATCCTGTTCTTCCTGGTACAAACATGCTCAACATCCTTAACTGCAACGTGATCAAAACAGCTCTGCCAGAGACAAACAGAAGACAATTCACAGCACTGCACTCAAAGGCACAATGCACTGTGCCCAAAACACAACGATAAAACCAACAAGACACAAGTTAAAAGAAAAAACAAGACCAAGCAAAACAACAACAAAAGAAACCATGAGAACAAAGAAAGTTCCTGGTGCCTCCACTGAGTTTCTCACCTCTACCCCTTCTGTGGCAGGCTGAACCAAAACAGAAGTCACAGCATGAAAGGAAAAAGCCCACAAATATATCAAATAAATGTACAAATCAGCACATGCCATTCTTCAAGCTGCAGTCTAACTTCAGCTCAGTAAACGGAAGGAATGGAGACAATGAGCATCTCACATGCTCCAAATTGTCCTCCAAAGAACTAGGATGAAAACCATCCTTTTTTCTACTTTTACATTGATCAGACATAGCTTCTCAAATATTTATACTGAATAAAAAGATAATAGAGATTATTAAGTCAGGGGAAACAACATTTTAGCATCTTTGAAGACAAATTCGGCCACCATCTATTACAAAACCACTTTCAGTACTTGAGCTACCAAGCTATGAATTCCTCTAAACTTATCCTACACTGTAATGCAGAATTTCCACCATGGAAATTCCACCCTCTCACAAGAGGGACATCTGGAGGCAACCATCTACTCCAAACTTATTCTTTCAATTACCAGACATGACCTGAAATCCCATGCCTTTCCTTGCAGAGGCAGGGAAGAGAGGAAGAAAGATTTAAATCAAATATTTTATTCCCTAGACCAACGAATTAGATTTTAATCACTACTTAATATATTACATTTTAATTTGTTCATTTCTCTAAACAGCCAGATCACAGCTCAGGATCACAGCAGGACTGTCATAAATTATTTAGGTGAACAAGGCTTAGTTATTCTGGCATCAGGGTGGATCTTTACAATAGCCATCATCATGCAGCACTTCTAACTGCATTTTCAGTTTGTCTGTAGTTACCACGTTCTGATGAAAACTCACTCCACAGACCTTTTAACTATTCTTTAAGAGGCCTTGCTGACCAGCCACTATCTGCACAATGCTGGAGAACTGCCTGACACCATCATCAAATGGTACCTTCATCCCATGCTGCTGGAAAAGGATGAAATCCTTGGAACATCACCAGCACAGGGAGGGAACACCCCTGGTCAATTCTGTTCTCCACTGAGTGTTTACCACCTCCTCTACCACACAGTCTGAATGATCCAACCTACTCCCCAGCACTGCTTTCAATGAGTGTCTCAGATGTTGGACTCTCACTAGGATCGTGAAGAAAGGAGAGAAAGTGAAATGCCAGCCACAATAACTGACCATCAGTTTCACCATCCCTGTTTTTCTACATTTAGAAGACAGTTTTTCAACAGCACAATGTACATATACACACATGAACACAGCCTACCACAGCAATTGTACAAAGACCAAGCTGTGTACTCCTGTGGTTTCCTAGAGTTTTTATTTTTAAGAAAACTTTGGAGCAACATCTAGGAAACAGAAAAGTAACATTCAATCAGCTTTGTATTGACACAATTCTACTTAAAATGTTTCCAGACTTCTCTTGTCCCTCAAGATGTGACAGCAGATTCTTTCTCAAGCATCTGGTGTGCACTCCACTCAACATACCTCTCTAAACACATAATCACACAGAAAACACCTACAAAAAACATTAAAAGCAGGGGAATTCCCAACTAAACATGACTTAGTGACAAATAAAAACTGTTCTGGAGGTGCCACATTGTGGTATAAAAGATTATTGCTACAAAAAGATCTGCAAGATATCTGTAATCATCACATTTGAGGAAAAGCAAATCCCAAAAGTATATGAAGGCCTTAGAATTACTCTGACACGAATAAAATGAGGCTAACTGAAGAATGCACAGTGTTTTAGTTAAAACATAAGAAACCAATCTCATTCTACTTGATTAGAGAACATCTAGGTCTAATAATATAAAGCAATGCCCAAATTCAGATTAAAAGCTCTCTTTGCAATGACAGGAAAGAGAAATGAAAAGCCATTAAGCCATTTCCACGTTTTGAGGGAAATAAAAAGCTAATATAATTTCATCCTAATTTGAAAAACAAAGATATTAATATAATTCCCCCCATTTTTTTTTAGGTGCAATCATAAATCCCAACACTTAATAAAAGCATTTAGTAAAACATTAATAGAATTATGGGACTTCTGGTAATGTACAGGAAACTGCAGTGAAGCAGGAATTCCCATCAGTATTGCTAAGAGCACACAGTATTGACATTACACTGCACAGTTTTCCATTTATAAAAGGACTGATCAGCTTCCTATGCTTCTACACTGAGGCCATTAGTTTCACTGGGAGAGTGATTTTAATGTGATCCCAACTAGTAAATATTGAACTTGGTTTAAATAAATTAAATTTTAAATTAACTGGGATTATGTTATCATTATGTATAATTTTCAAAAGGCTATGTTATGAACATCAAACATATTAATGAAAAATGGGGGATTATGCTGCTGAGCTCATCAGCCATTCCAGTGAAGAACAGATTTTTAACCAGAAAATCCTGAGGGGGAAAAGAAGTACAAATGCTTGAGCTGCTCCCACACTAACCTAGAACAGTCTTTAAAGCAACCATTGTCAGCAGATAAGAAGCTCCTCTTACTGAGACTTCTAACAGATATTCAATATTCTATATTCAATTCAACAAGTCTGTTAGCTTGTAACAAAGCATCAGTGTGTAATCAGTTGTGGCAGCATTTACAACTGAATGAGCTCTTTAATTCCAAAACATTAATACTATTTATTTCTTCTCTTCTCACATAAAAGCATTCATTAACTTACATTNATAAAAGCATTCAATAACTTACATTTCCATCACTCCGTTGTCCACCTTTGTGTGTAATAACTACAACTTCCATCCATTTACGCAGGTGTTGCTATAAAGAAAGGATAATTAGCATTATTCTTCTAATTAGACTGTTCCATTTTAGCATATGCTACAAGAGACAATATAGAGGCAGAAATAATTCTTTGAAGGAAACAAAGGGAAGAATTATCAGTTATTTTCATTCCCTCAAGTTGAAAAGTTTACTGCTGCTAGAAGTCCTCTCCATATTCAAGAAAGCAGGAATTATAAGTACATATACACAAAAAACTTAAATCTGATAGTCGTACACTTCTTTGATTACTTGCTTGATGTGTATGCATTTTAATATTTAAATATTCATGCCAAGGGGATAAATAATTCACATATTCAGTTTAAACACTGCAAATAAATGGAGCAATACCTCCCAAAATTTTGTAAATCAAGAAAGCACCAAAACAGATTAAGTGCATTGGGAAGCAAAATTGTTAAAGGTGCAAGTGGCACCTTGCTTAAAGATAAACTTGTCCAAGCAAACCTTAGCATAATTAGTTACGTCTTCACTAAAAAATAAAATCTCTTAACTTTTTGGTTTAAAAGTCCTTTGGAAATTTACTCAAAATGTTTCAAGAAATTGGGTTTTTTTATTAATTGTGAAACAAAAATTTTTTCCTTCCAACATATACATTGAGTCACCACTGAACGTCTTTGATTTTTCACCAATAAAAATAGTAGCTAGAAGAAAATTTCTTCTGGAAGAGCTAAAATAAAAACTTGGAGGGGCTTACCATCATCTGATCACAGAATTTATCATTGAAAGAGTTTGGGAAAAGTCTAGTGACTGATGTCAGACGATTCACAACATTGAGTGTCAAACTCCGATAGTCCCCCAGCATCATCAGCAATGGTCTCATGTGGGTATGAATTTGATCAACTTCTATGGTAGCTCCTTCCAAGAACTGCAAGAGAGTGCACAATTAAATACAGGTGGAGAGGGACATGACTTTTGTGCAAACATTTTTCTTAAAACAGATTCAGCTGACTTGATTTTTCTGACTTTTATTTTTTTCCTTCAATACAATAGTCCAAAGAACATCTAGAGCTGGAAATATACACAGTGACAAGATGGATTTGGGAAGCACTGAGGTATTTCTGACACCCAGTAGGACATTCCATAAAATAATCAAGTAGGAGATTGTAATTACAGACAGACTGAAGAACTACTACAGCTATAAATTAAATACACAGCTATGAACAAATTACTTAGACACTACATTAAGAACTGCCTGTGAATCTGGCTGAAGGCAAGAGAGCAAATTTCTGTGTTACAATGTGCATGCATCCTGAGCAACAGAAAAGGTCAGAAGAGCCTGGCTGCAAGCAGCCAGAGAGAATATTTCCTGTCATAACCAAATATCCTGTGGGCATGGGTTTATCACAGGAGAAGAACAATCAGACAAATCTGATGTATAGGTCAGAACAACCCTTATTTACTACCTCTCAACCAAACTGTGTTGTTAACAAGCCATAAATAGTAAGTACATCCCCTCTCATGACCACAGTGACATGAAAAGACACACAACCTCTGGCCAGTCAATGGCACAAACAAATGCAAACCACCAGTGTTACTGCAGTTATATCCTCTGTTCCATCTCAGCCCATCTACACTGCATTACAGAGAGGCTGTAAGTAACTTCATTAGCTTTTTTTTTTTCATTTAGAAGAATGGAATTAAAACCTTGCTGAATCAGAATTAGGCACAGCTATTGAACAACAAATCATGATGAAAGAACATCCTTTCCCTGTCCCTCCAGTCTTTTTACATGATAATGCAGCATCCCCAGGAGAGACAGGGCAGAGTCAGGCAAGGACACTAATTCTGACCTCACACAGGACAGCCAGGGTCCTGTTGTTTAAGGTAACCATCACACTATGATGCAGAGTCTAACTCTGCTGTCCTGCTTTACTTTTCCAAAACCAGCTATGGGATCTCCTTCACTTCTTTTAGGAACACAGACAAAACACGGGAAGAGCTTTTACAATAAAGTCAAGCCTGCACGTTTGCAAAACAGCTAAGAAGGACTGAAGCTATTTAGAAGACTCATTTACAAAGACCAGACCAACAGAAACAGGGAAAGACTGCACAGAAAGACTGGAAGATTTACCACGGTCCTTACCCAAGAGCTTATAATTCTTAACTGCAACCTGGATAATTCTTTATGGCCAAGTTCAAATCCCAAAGAAACACATCTGACACAAACTTTTATCAGCATCACTAAGAAAACCTGAACAGAGCAACAGTATTTCCAGTAGAGAACTTTCCCAAGAAGTCTTGTACCAAGGAAGTAAAGCAGAGAGAACAATGGCCTCAAAAGGAATGTTGTTTTAATATAGTCACCTTTCTCATGCATGCTTCTCCTGCCTCCTGCAGCTCGTTATTTGTTGAATTCAGTGCCTTGAAAAGTGCAGCAATGATTTTCTCTCTGGACTGAGGCAAGTAATTGCAGGCAGCTAGAGCATCTGCAAATATCAAAGTAAATTTGTTCTCTTTGTTAACTCAATTTCAAAGGAGAGGAGAAAATAAACCCTAATTCTACACTGCATCTCTTATAGTTTCTTTTTATGTCATATCAAATTGCAGACAGCTAAAGCGCTCTATGCGTTGCCAAAATCAACAGGCATAATAAAATAGTAAAAGAATGAGAATTCTATTAACGTTCTATAGTTTTTCTAATGCTTTATAACATAATTAATCTTAAAATAGTTTGGGTTCCTTTCAGAAAACTGAATTCTAGTCATTAAGAAGGCAGCGATACTTTCCCATTATTCTCTCCATTAAACTGTAACCTCAGGAGAGCAGTCATCAGTCTTCCAGTACGCAGGTTTTCTGCTGATCTCAGGAAGCAGACTGCCCATTGCTCACAAGGACACTTAACTGCATCAAGTCTAGTTTAGGAGGTTTTACTTACTTAAGGCTGCAATTCGTAGAGGTACCAGTGATGGAAGACTTTTGTAGCAAGGTAGTTTCATTAGGGCAGCATCTTCTGCCTCACACAAATTCAGTAACTAGGAAAAAATAAACAATCATTTTAATATTGCTATTCACAATTGAAACACCACTAGCTCACTCCCACCTTTACAGACAGCTTTTCATCTACAGCACTTTGTTTTTGTCTTAACTCAAAACCAGAGCCTCTTCTGCATTGACTGCTGCAGGCAAAGCAGACTTCACTTGATGTTTCATATGGGAAATTCTTATGTTTCAGTGAAAGTTTAAAATGCACAAAGAAAAGTATGTATTTTTAACAATGAAAGTACTAATGCCATCATACAGAAGCATTTACATTCAAAGATGAGAACATAAAAATGAAGTACCTCTGTGTAGAAAACCTTGTGTTCCACAACATTCAGATCCATGGTAAACAGTCGGGGCTGCAGGGTTGTGCAAAATGTATTTCCCTCCATCAGGCCAATCTGGGCGTTTGCAGGTTGGTGCCGAAGCAAATGTTTTTTGGGAGGAACCATGTCCTGGAGTACCTACATGATGTAATTTAGGTGACTGAATTGGCAGCTATTGAAATGACCCCACAGACCCAGCCACCAAGAAGACACCATAAGTCATGGCTCTAGGTTTGTATCCATTTGCTATTGTGGCTCCAGGTGTGTCTTGAGAAAAAATGAAACTAAGAATTCATAGACTGAAGCACTTCTAACAGTCAAGAAACAAGAACACTTTAAGTTCCTAAAACATCAGAAAATCAAAAAAGTTTGTGTAACTTTTTTCCATTACACCAACTTCTCACTTTTCTCATAAAACAGCTTTAGCAAAGTAAGATATCAATTAGGGAGCTTCTCAGTATAATCTGGAATGTTGTCACGGCCCTTAAGACTTATGCGGATTCAATTATCTTCCAAAAGACTAAACAATATCAGCTTTAAGGAGTATCTAGCCAAAAGTTATTTCAACCAGCTTTGAACTTTATAGTTTCTTTCTGGATAGGGAAAGGCATAGCAATAATGCCACATATTTAGAGAATAACAAAACTGAGTGTCAAAATGTAGTGTCTATATGGCCTAGCCTAAGTCTGATTGGTGGCAGGATGAGTAGCCCATAATTTAAGGAAGTAAATCAACCTGAAGACAATATAAATACTGGCTAAGAGTCAGGCAGAGCCTGCATGAATGTCTATAGTGCTCCAGCCATTGTGTATGTTTGAACAACAAAACTTAGCAAATGACAAACATATGCCATCAAAGCACTACAAACTTAATTCACTAGTGTAGAAAAACATACTAAGAAAAGCATTTCTGCAAATCCAAACTGGAAAACAACTTTAAGCTCCAGTTCAGTAAATATTTCTGCTTACCTCTTTATGTGGCTCCATGATGACTGTGACACTTTTGCCAGTGACCTGTGCAAGCACCTGCAAGGAATGCATGGCTTGTTTTCTCACAGTGGAGTTTGGAGAGGTCACTTCTCGAACAAGGTCATGCGTGACATGATGGAAAGACTTTTCCTGTGCTGCAAGGATCTCTTCTGTTTTTTCCTCATCTTTTAAAGGAGTTGCACATCTAATCAGGAGCTGTTCTAATGTGGTCTTTGCCATAGCGACTGCTCCATTGGAAACCTGAGGCATCAGAGATCATTTTTATCAGCCAAGTACAGAACAAAGATCACAAATCTGCACATTACTCAACAACATAGAATTTGATTTTGATGAATCCTGTGATTTTGATTTCCAGCTAAGTTTAGTGATTCTGTAGTGACAGTGAATCTGTGTTCTTTTGTGATTTACACGTGGCCTGTACATTTCTGCTCTGAAAGCAGCAAGCGTAACCTCAAAAACTTAAGCAAAGTTATGTGGGAAAATCTGACCTCATTCCCATCTTCAGATCTTGGTTTGAGTTAAAATTACTAGAATTCACTAACTCTCGCAGGTAAAATGCATTCTGAAGTTCAGTGAAATCAAGATTACTAAGAGCTCAATCTGTGTGACTAAGTCCAGAAATTTTCCCCACAATATTTGATAAAGTTCATTCATTACATACCTCTCCAGTTAGGTCCATCATAACAAAGAGAAGTGCCTTCAGGAAAGTCTGCTGGTTCTGGAGGACCCAAATCAGTGGCAGCCTTTCCATAAGAAATTTAATGGACACAACACCTCCTAGTTTAGCATACCAAGCTTGTTCATAACAGCAAGCACATAAACGTTCCACAATGTATGAAAACAAGGGAAGCTGACAAGCCTGGAAACAAAGAAATTGATCAGTTTCCTTTCCTCAGCTTACCGGTAGCCTCCAAAATTTTAGAAGCAAAATCACATTGGCTGAAACTCCATCATTTCAACACACTTTTAAAAATCTTACCCTTTCCTTTGAACCCAAGATGATGCTTGCAACATCAAATATCACTGCTAGGGCCACCTCTCCTATTTTGCAGAGCTCCTTCTCCTCATATGCCATGCAGATTGCTATAGCATCAATAAGTACCAAGGGATCCATGCCTTTTGACCCATTTTCTTCACTGTGGAACATGGCTGTGCTAGGCTGGCTCCCAACCTGATAGCACTGCAGCAAGAAAGGACCTGGAATTTGTAACAGGGAACAGGGGGGAGGGGGAATAAAGATAAAACAATGGATATTTCAATATGAATAGTCTTTTAATTAGATTTTACTACTCCTCGGACTAGCTGATGGCAAAACCAGTAAGCCCTGTGCCTATTTGCATATAAATGGATTGTAAGGCATCCTTCACTCCTAGAAGAAAAAAAGATTACATCTACTTGAATATTTTCTTCTATGCACTGCAAGATTTAATTAAAATGAAGTCATAAAAATCCCAGTTACATTAACGTGACAATGAAGAGTGACATGCTTATAATATGCGCCTCTTACCAAATTACTTGTCATACAGCCCAAACAAAAAGTTTTCTTCTTTAGGGTTTTTTCTTAGGGTTAGGGTTAAGAATATAAGACACTGCAGCGCTCCAACAGTTACTTAGTTCCTCTAAAGGTCCTTCAAAACCACAACTGGAAACAGCCCAATTAAAGACCATCTGCAAATAGTACTGGGAGTATTAAGTTACGCAAATGCTGTGGAACTATATAAGCTATTCCATGCTGCAGTTATTTCATTAGCTGTAGCATTTACAGAGCACTATTAGATGACTGACTGTTTTTTAAAATTTGTTTAATAATTTCCACCAATCTAAAGAAGTAAAATTCTACCATCAAACAAAAATCCGGTACAGTTACCCAGACGCAGCTGCAATATCGTGGCTTTTTAAAACAAGCTGCTGTGCGTAGAAGCACCAAGCTCTCCTGGAGCTGTGGCCCTGCACTCACCGCACTGCTGGGCCACGGCCACCATGGTGTAGTGGCGGATCAGGCTGGCCACGAAGGGCAGGGCACTGGGCCGCAGGTCCTTGATGACGGCCGACATGAAGGCCCCGGTCAGGGCCTGCTCGAACGTCTTCCGAGCTGGGGTGTCCTGGGCCTTGTAGCGGTGCGAGATGATCACGCTGGGGATGGACTTCTCTGTGAAGCTGGAACAGAGCGTTGTGTTCAACACAGCCCAAACTGCAGCACTCCCAGCTCAATCACAGCCACTGCCAGGTATTCGTTCAAAGTTTGCTCTTTCTCCTTCTCCACCTCCTGTTTTCCCCTCACTTTGATAGAGCTAGACCAGTTCACTCAGCCCAGATTAATTTTGTCAGCCACTGGTCTCCAGCATGATGGATAGCTCAATTTCATCAGGAACATTTAAAGCCAGTGGTTCAGAAGAAGCCACGTATATATAATAATAGGTATATGGGCATCACACTGCAACTCAATTACAGAATGTCATTTTCAATATTTTGACATTTTTCCCTTTTTTGAAATGACATTTGATTTTAATCTTGAACGATTGAAATATGATTTATCAAATCACTGCCCAACAAAACTTATTCATTGCAAAGCTATATTTATGTCAAGTCTAACAAGCCCCAACTGTGAAAGCTACTATGCTCTTACCTACACTTACTACATTGCAAGAATCAAAGCCAGCCCACACTTTTGGGCAAAGAAGTTAAAGTTGTCCAAAAGCAATAAACTCGTGAAATATCAATGACTAAAACTGCAAAACATGTAAGAAAAGCTTCAACAAAAGGCTCCCACACCAAGACAGAGGGTCCATGTGACTATGCTATAGCTTAGTCACTAAATGAAACTGAATTTTGTCTTTCACTTTAGTAAAAGCTTAGATGTGCATACAAAATGTCACAATCTAAATTAATCTTTAAAATACAATTAAGCACCAGAATATTCCAATTATTTAAATATATGAAACTAAAATTAATCATATTGATCATATGTAATAGATTATACACTGGACTGTAATTAGGGGAAGAAAATTAAACTATGAAACATTAACATGTCATTGGCATTAAAAAACATGCTAACAAAATTCCTTTTCACCAGCAGGCAAAACCCCCATGAATTGCACAGACTAATCATTGTCTGTAAACTAGGTCGCTCCAAAGACACCATTAATCTTACATACACATTTAGGTTTAAAGAATTGTCATACTTGGGATGTGCAAGAAGCTGGTATAATGCATGTTTGTTATCATCCAGGCTCATCATGGCCACCAGGAAGCACTTGATGACCTCCCAGGCCTGCCTGCGGTAATAGGGCTCCGTGTTGGCACTCTTCAGACAGTCCAGGGCCGTCTCGATTGCCTGGAAAGGAACAGGAGAATCCAGACACTTCTTGCTCCTGGCATTTACCATAAGGTCATTAATCAAGGGAATGGTATCATTAATATATGTTAAAAGTAACTTGTAAAGTATGCACGGTTTGGAGAGCCCAAGTTAAGAAATGCATGGAGGGTCTGAGAGCGTGGCTTGAAAACACCACGGTATTTCTGTGCTTTTGTACGTGCTAAGTTTCATGGCAGATACATTTACCTCCATGGTCAGGAAACATTTCAAGTTATGAGTGAGGTAAACCTCCCCTGTGTCTATCTCCTTTCCCAAAAAGAATTTTTTCTTGTCTTTCCTTCAGCAATAATTGCTGTGTCTAATCCCTTTATACTGTATGTATACAATGCCTTTATGCCCATATATAAATGGTACCTTTCCATGCATGTTGAAACGTCCCTTTAAGCAACTTCTAAACACCAGGTATTTAATGGAAATAGTACTCTTCCTTTGCAAGAAGATTTAATACATTCAAGAATAATTCATATCAATCTTTTAAGATATGAAGATGATCAAAAAGGGGAGTACGTCTCTTTGGGAAATTTCTATTTTGTGTTTACATATATACAGAGATAAAAATACATAAAAGCACAAGTGTCTAATTTCTATCCTTCTCCCACAAAAGACAGGAAGATAATTGAGATGGGCATTAAGTAAACAAAAAAAGGTAAAATTTGTTCTGGAATGCATGAAAAAAGGAATTATCAATTGCAAGTAAAATCTAACCATCTATCCTTAATAAGTTTATGCAGAAAAAGTCCCTGCTACAAAGTGGGCATTTTCCTTCCTTGCTATTTCCACTTACTTAACTTATTGTCATCCCAAGTTTTCATCACAGCATCTCAATGAAAAGAAAAATTAGTTTTGGATAGACCATGAAAGTCTACCAGGGCACTAAAAGAAAACAAGGATTTCTTGTTTTCAATTTATTCCACTTTTTTTTTCTTTGTACCTTGACATTTCCTTTTCATAGATACAAAGTGTTCAGCAGATAACACTGTCTTGGTCAACATGGAGCAGCTGAAGATTGCTCCATATCAATGTTAGATGCTAAAATCCTTTGGAAAACTTAGTTTGAATTAAACCGAGCAGGACAGGTAAATGTCAGCAACTACAGTATTTTTATGGATTCAATTCATCAGCTTCAGTACATTGGAGAAACCAGTAAACCTGCATTTTAAGAATCATTTTTCCAAGCTATTTTTAAGCCTGTTGTCTGGATGGAGCCACAGAGCCAGCTGCCTGTGAAGAAAATTGCTTACTACATTCAGATGGTATCTACTTATGAAAGTCTAATTGAAAAGGTAAGTATTAAAACTCTACAGACCAAATTATCTCAGAATCCAGCTTCACTCTCAGAGATTAGATGGCTGTAATTAGTGAGAACTAAGCACTTGTGATACACCACGACTGCCAGATGAAAGCCAGTACAGTACAAAGTGCTTCTAGAGAACAAACAAAACCAAATCACTGGAGTCATGAGAATAATCAGCACTGAAGAATTTCTACAGTAAATTTTTGATACATTTCAAAAAGCAAATAGGGACTTTTAGATGAGATTCCTGCTCCTAACCTCAGCAATATACCAGAAGTTCCAACCTTACCCATTCTGTGAAAATACTTATTTGGGCCAGTTTAGCTCCCTATCCTATCACTTCGTAAGAGCAGTACAGCATGCCTAAATCTGTTATATTGGGGGTGAAATTTTACACAGTTTATAGAAGAAATCAAGAAAGAACTTCCAGACAGATATTTTTAAAGTTGGTTTCTCAGCACTGAAAGTAACTTAAGCCCTTACCTTTTCCATTGGGAGCTGAATGGATGCTTTACAGTCTGAAAATTCAATTGTAATACTGGGTCCTTGGATTTCTGTGACCACATATTGTAGTTTCTGTGATTCCTTCAACATCTTCCTGTTACTTCCACCAAATTTCCCAAGCACACGATAAGCCACGTGGGAGATGCTGTCAGCAGGATTGCGCAGGGTTCGCCACAAAGCCTGGGGGTTTAAAGGTACACGGGCAGAGCAGGCTTACTTCAACATTGTTCAAGTTGTAAAATGTGAAAAAAAAGTCAAGGAAAACACTTTATTCTTGTATTTGGGAAACTGATCCTGCATAAGTTCCTTATCAAGGTTGAATAAAAGCAGTCTCAGTTCACAACAGCCCAAGTGCTTTGTAACAAGGTTGTCCTAGTTTTAGCAGTTTTAGATTAGACGACTGTCATCAGCTACAAAATCTTTGCTATCCTGGAATGCAGTTTCATGTTTATGATGAATATTAAACAACATTGTTAATTAAAAAAGCAGGCCAGTTAAGGCTGAACTGAATTAAGCTCAGAGCTAGTTTTGAAATATAGAAGCAAATAAAGTCAATGGAATGTAACCATTTAACAAAGTATATAGGAGAAACAATTCATTCACCTCTAAATTTTCAGAGTTTCCAGCTTAACAGCACAACAACAACTATCCTTCTACACTCATATCAGACTGGTATGGGTTTCATGACAGAGTTTTCAAGTTTTTGTAACCACAGCTTCACACAAATTTCTAACAGTATTCAGCAGATCAATGACCTCTTGTGGTCTAACAGGAAACAACACATTTACCTGCATGAGCTCAGCTCGAACTGGCTGAATGTGGTCATACAGAAAGTCTGGCTGCAAGTTATCCACACACAGTTCCAGAGTTCTTAAGCCCTGGCTAACCAGGGTCTGGGATCCATTGAGAGCTGACACCAAGGGGTCCATCAGCATTGGTAGATAAGGCAGCAGCGAGCTCAGACGAACGGGCACAGTGAGGCAGAGCTCTACAAACAAGTCTTTCATGTGCTGCTTGTGAAGGCCACTTTGTAACATATTCAGTCCTGAAAATTATGGATAAGTTATACACTCACAGAAGAAGACAGTCCAGTTTACTGTTAAAAAATGCTATTTCCTCAATTCAGACGAACCTGACGTTTTTAAAAACTGTAGAGCTTACAGCTCTGTAAATAATGGATTTACAAAATATTAATACCATTCATTATTCTAACTTACATCTGAGGATGTCATGCAGTGAATGCTTTTTTACGTACACACATATAGAAGAAAAAGCATCTATGCATATTTTAAAGTTTAATATTAGACTCAATAAGGCAGCATTTGAATACAGCAGATAGACAAGAAGATAGTTTGACTCAAGTCTCTCCCTTGTAACACTAAAAAAAAAAAAACCCACACAGAACAACTTTTTAAAATATTTTGAATCCTGAAAAGAAACATTCAGTGAGTTCAAGTACATTAACTGCCCCATACAGCAGACTAAGCACACTCCCCAAGTGATTTTTCTCCCCATAAAGACTTCACATATTCCATAAATCTACTGACATGAGTTTTACATAATGAGTTATTGATAACATATATATTTGCTAACTACAATAAAAACTGTCCCTACAGCTGTAGATCTGAACCAGTCTACAGTCCTGGAATAGTTCTGAATAGCTTGTCCTTAGGTTTAAGTAGCTCTCCACATTTCCTTGCTCACCCTCAGTATTTCTGGAACACAGATCTTGCAAGCATAAATGCTCAATTAATCAAACTGATTGTTATTTCCTTTTCTTCTTACAGTCTGGCACTACTTGAATTTCTATTTATCATGCCCTTGCAGGTGCACACACATGCCCTCAACTGCAAAACAGCCAGAGCTTCACTGCCGTGTTCTCCCCACAAAACCAGTGCTGGCCTGGCAACATTGCTTCACCTACTCACTTATCCCCCAAATGCTTTATGCCAAAGTTACCCATTGCAAAAAAAACCCCAAACAAGTAAAAGAAACAAACAAGAACCCCAACAGCCCCACAATGAAAAGAATAAAAAAAAAAAAAAAACCAAGCAGCAGAAATTGTGAAGCAGCCAAAACTATGGAGCCTGAAGCAGCTGATAGTAAATGAAAATAAGCACATTCAAGGTATTTAAATCAATCGCTGTACTCAAAATCAGAAGCTACTTATCTGGGATAGGGCTTTCGTTTTGAGGGGTTTTCAACTACATAATAAAACTTTATTACTACTATTCACATAAAAAAATCAGAAGCTGGGGCAGGGAAAGAAGGTATTGTTCTACCTTGCAGTAAGTTTGGTAACAGCGGCAAGAATTCTTGGTATAACAGATCATGACTGCCTCCTCCAATAGATCTGAACAGTGCTCTGAGCAGCAGGAAATAGTTATAGGGCTCTTTGGCAGTCTGTGCAAGTTCCATAGAGCTGTTCACAATCTTGTGCAAATGTGGCTATAAAGAAAATAAAGCTTGAAGATTAATAAAATACCAGTTTTATCATCATCGTACTGTACAAGAATTTAGCATGAGGTTCTGTAAATCTGACACAATGAAAAATATTTCCTCTCAAGCACCTGGGAATGTGGAGCAGAAATCAGAGGTGTCAGAATGACAAGAGAGGACACCTAACAATATTAATTTACCCCAATCTAATTTCATTGCTAGTTCTTAATTTTTGTGAATGCTAAAATTGCATTTTGAAAGCAAACTCTTCCAAGTAAAAAAGGCTATGGAACTGGTGGCCTTTCTAGAGCAGAGGACATGAACACCTTGCAAGATTTATTAAAAATAGTTGATAAATACCAGCATTCTCATGGACCAGAGACAAACAGTAACTTGTCTGGATATTATTAACATCTAAAAAGCTTTCTACATTGCTATGCAAATGCTGCAAACAGCCTTCATCATTCAATTAAATTGTCAGCCCAAGTCCCCTACCATCCATCCTACAGAAACAAAAAAAAAGTAACAGAAGCATGAAATTGTGAAGGTAGTAAATTACACTCTTTAAACTTCATCTCCATCTTATAAAATCCAAATGACCTTGATTCTGATGACAAACTGCAAGAATTAAAACAAGATTATATGAATATTGCTTCATATTACTGTTAGTTTTCAAAGATTCTGGGAAATTGGTAACCCCCCTCTGTTCTACAGTTACCTATATCAGAAGTTTTGTTTGGTACAAGGTACAAGGAAGAACAACAAAGAGAAACTATGAGAAAACAATCAGTGTTCCATTAAATTCTTAATGTCTTTTCTAGATACAGGCAGCTGCTGCTTTTATGAGTAAAGTGCACTCTGCTACAAGCTCAGCATTTCTAAATTCACTGAATAATGAGATGATCTCATCAATATAAATAGATCCTTGGAATACATAATATGATGTCAGTAGAGAAAATTTAGCATTCTTAAAGCCCAGACTTTCCAAGAGCATAGAAAAATCAAACTCAAGAGGTACATGTCACTGATAATGACATGAGTGAACAAGATTCACCAACACACAAAAAAGTGATTTCAATCGAAGCAAAACTCTTAACTTAATACAGAAACAAAGGGAGAAAATATGCAAGAATTTATGCATGTCCTGCCCATGAAGTTACATGGGCTTATAGCAATCACAGACCACAGTCATCTATCAGCCATTTATACTCAGAATTAGTGCATCACTTCATAGTTTCAAATATGAAGAAAATATTAATAGAAACTCTTATAAACAAGGCAACGTACTTGGAATTTGGAAAAAAATGGAGATGTGTCACAAATAGTGCTTCAAACATTAAATGACTCTCAAATGTTAGACTGTGCAAAATTCCTAAGAGTGTTGTTTTTAAAGCAGATTTATTTTTAAAACAAATGACCTTTACCTTCAGCATTTGTTCATTTTCAGCTGCAAATAGTGAAACTGAGCCAAAGACTAATTTGAACAGCTTGAGATACAGATTGGAGAGTTCCACATTAGAGCCCATTTCTGGCAGACGATCCAGGAGATACTCCACCAAAATGGTTGCAAAGAGAGCAGAGGTAGTAGGGTTTGCCAAGAAAGAATTGGCAACAATCTATAAAAGGAAACCACAAAGAACTTATTACTGCTGTAACAAAAAGAACAAAAGGATAAATGCACTATCCATTAAAAAAAAAAACTAAGACAAATTTCTTTCCCCATCTCCACTGCCACCCTGTAATTTTGCTTTTACTTTGTTTTCACCTAGGAAAAGCAAATCTACCCAAGTGCTTCTGTTTGTCCTCAGTGGAAAACAACCACCTATGTAGCTTAATGTTGAAGTCTTAGGTTAAAATTTAAATGGATATTACAGGATTTGCATTCTGTAAAACAGTAGAACATTAGCACAACAAGCTGAACAAAACAAGTCCATAACGTTCAGTCCTTTTCAAGAATGAAGTCCATTCATATCTTCTAAACTGAACTGGTCATGTTTGTATTGCTTCACTTAGATAAGGTTTTTTGCAAATCCATCTTTAAATTATTTTCACAGACTACTTTTACATAGACTGCTTCAAATCTCACATGCTAATTTCATTATTATTTATAATTCTACGTCAGCTGTATGTACCTCGAGGCATGAGCTCTTTCCTACATGCTGTTAATTATCAATTTAAAAAGTAAACAATAACATACCTGAAGAGCATAGTTTTTAGAGATCCTCTCCACCATGTAAGGAACAGTAGTTTGAAATATTTCTTTAAAAGTTAAAGGGTTCATCATTGTGAACACACCAGCAAAATGCTCCAGAACTTCCTTTTCCTCTTTCATCCTGACTGTCTGACAGTTTGCTACTCGAACATATGTCTGTCCATTTCCTGCTATTTGCACCTACAGCAATTGAGAAAACACATACACTGGTTACAGAATTTGAGTAGCTTATTCCCCATTATTCTTAAAATAGCTTTTGAAACTAACTGAGATTTTATATGCAAGCCCCACACAAGCAGAAGTTGGGCACAAGAGCCAACCATGACAAAAATACTAAATTGGGTGTTTTCAGAACAGATTTTAAAACGACGAAGTTAGAAATGGAGAAAGAGAACAGTAGGATATACCAGTGCATTTGTAAATTACTTAATACCCAATCAAACACATTTACATTTCATTAGTACTTTGTGTAACTACAGACGATAAAACACAGACATGTGAATGCTTCAACTGTTAGCTGAACTATCTCTTTCAAGGAAAGATTTAATTCACTACATGAAAGACAATTATTTCCAGTCTGACCTGCCTGCAGGAACAGACAAAAACAGCTGTTGAGAGAATAATCTGTTGCTTGCAAATAGTAAGCACATTCACTTTTGAAATTATTTCTTCATATTGAGCATTTCTCAATAGTTGTGGTCCCAATTAAAGACTTGATGAAAATATATTATATGTAACCTGTGTTTTAGCTGAAAAATAATTCCTTATTAAAAGATCTAACATATTGTAATTGTATAAACAGAAAAACCTGCCCCTGCTACATGGGCAGGTTACATACCTGATAAATATCTAATGCTTGCATTGCATATTTCACCAGTTTTATATAGATTTGAGTCTCCTTAGGTTGCAACTGCTTATTAGGAATGAATTGTGCTTCTGAAAGAAGAATAAGATAGTTAAGCATTAAAATACTATTTGCTTTCATTCTAGAGAGGCTTTTTCTATAGAATTATGAGAGATAAATGCAATTAAATATGCAGTTTTACCACCAGGAGCTTTGCACGAGGTGATGCCCCACGTGATCGTCTTGACCCCACAGACCAAAGTTTTCACTAAGCTCCTGCAATCCGTGACCTGAAAGGTCTGCTTATCTTCTTTTTCTTTCTCCCCTTGTTTTTCAAACACAGGTACTGGTGCAGGGGCCACGGGAGTGGCTGGGGCAGGAGATGGGACAGGAACAGGAGCTGCATTTGCTGCTGTGGGCACTCCAGGTAAGGCAGCTTCAGCTGCCCCAAGCTCAGACTGGGGCTTGCACTTCTTAAAAATGACAGACAGCTGGTAGCGTGCTATGGTGTGGAATTTCAGAACAAACACCTAAGGCAAAGGAGGAGAGGCAGATCAAAGAGCAGGGAGGGGGGAGGAAAGAAAAAGAAAATAAGTTTCTTCTTCAAAAATCATCCTAAATTTAATAGCACTAATATTTCAAATCAGCATACAACTTACAGCTATTTTTGAAGTCATTCAAATGACAGCAAACGTTTTTAAGTGTATCAATAAACTAGTCTGCCTTCTTCAAACAACTAGTGCATCCTTGATTTTCAAAAACACACAAAAAAAACTCTATTTAAAGATCCTTAAAAAGGATCATTAGGTCTTCAAAGAGCAGATATATCCAATTGTACAGATTGTATTGCACCATGCCAAGGACCTGTGCGAAGATCTTGTCTCAGGGCTTAAAAAAAACTCACACCTAAAAGCACATCATAACCAGAAGGCATTAAAAAATACAATTCTTGCATACTCTTATGCAAGGAAAAAAAGATTGTAACTAAAATTTAGAATAAAATTATTTTTAAAAAAACCCAGCTACCCAAAACAAGTGTTCAATTTCCTGCTTTGGAACAAGCCACTGAATGAAGCTGAGTTGACAAAGCATCTCCCCTACACTTGAGATATCCCAGGTGCAGAAGAGCATTTTAAAGAGCCCTTCCCTGAACCATTGAAGTGAAATACAGTACACACATTGTTCCTACATATTCTCATTTCTGAAGAAAGGAGAAAGTAAAATGTGATTGACAACACACTACAAAACAGAATATCCAAGCAATTATCAAATGCTTTAACCAAATCAATACCTCCAGCATTCTCATAAGGATGTCTCTACCATTTCCATTTTCCTGTTCACTTTTAGACCGGATACAGTCTACCAAATTTAGCAGGAGCTTGCAAGACATGGTCTGGATACTGCTTGGCAAGGATTCATCATCGATGTTCTTGGCAAAGAGCTGGACAGCCAGGGAGAGGTCATTGAGAGGCAAATGCTGCCGGACGTGATGTACCAGGTCTGCCAGGGTGCTGTATGCAAGGGGTCTGCAGCCAAAACAAGGAGTGAGGAAAACACATTGAGCACAACTAAAAATGTTGGTAATTTGACTAAACAAATAACTACTTCTAAATTTCTCAATGTTAGTTTTCTATTTTCTTATCCAGAAGTTCCAGAGCAAATCCAGAGTTCACAAGTCTTTTCTGGTTACACAAGGGAATTTTAACCTGTGCAATTTAACCAATGCTGAATCAATCCATCCCAAAACCCTGATATTGCCTCTCTGATCTTTCTTCCTTCACTGCAGAACACCCCACCACATATTTTCATCTCCATGCAGTTAACATGCATGATAGCCACATTCTGAGCAGTGCTGGTAATCTATTTCATAATTTATCATAAATTATTCTAGCAGAGCAAATATTTCTAAATCTAATAGATGTTGTCAGTAAGCTACACTCGATACTTAAACAAAAAAGTAATTCTCCTAGTTCAGACACTAATTTGGTCAGCAAGCTCATCTAAAATTTCAACTATTGAAGACACAAAAAGTTAGGTACTCTCTCCACTTACTTTTTCAATTGCAAACAAGTAAGCTTTAAAGTATTCATTGACAAAACAGTTTAAATCTCATTCAGATTTTACACTGGACATAAGATTTACTGTGTTTCATGAATTATTGGGTAGATACTGAGTTGGTTTCTCTGTTTTGGTTGTCCTCCACAATTCAAAAACCTGGAATCACCTCCACTGACCCATTTTTCTTATTTTGTCCTACACTCACATTACCATCCTGTGCCATCAAAGTGTTAAACAAAAGCCACTATTACAGCAGCAACAACTCTGCCAATAAAACAATCTAGTAAAATTAGTTATTTGAAGCAAAGATTTAGGACCCTATACAGCGGCTGCCGTAAATATTAATAGTTTTCAAAGTAAGCAGCCCTGGCAGGCACTCAGATCATTACTCTGAAGTTTCTCATACCTCAGCGTCTCCCGGGCAGTGTATCCAGAGCCAATCAGTATAGATTCATCAAACAGCTTGTCCATGCAGGGAATGAATTCTAGAATTTAAAAAACAGAAAAATGAAAAATCCATTCACAACAATTGGCAAAGGAAATAATCAAAATAAGAGAGTTAAGCATTAGACCACTTAAGTTTGGTACTTAAACCTGAAGTCACAAAGTGATTTTTATTCCCAAACTAATTCCTGAAGGTTATAAAAGGCAGTGCCATTTACAAGGAAATTTTCAAACAATCTCTTGTGACTTTCTACACCACTGACACTCGCCACTTGAGTAGCACTGCAGTGCCCAGTCAAAGCCAATTACATTTGCAAAGAGAAAAATATGCTCAGTTATTTACAACTTTGAAAAGCTTTTTGTATACAACTAATGAGTTACTGGAAATGACAAGGTGGGCAACCCTGCACACAACAATTCTATTTGGCCTGGCATCTTGTGATAGTCCAACATAAATAAGTAATATGCCTCTTAAATTGACAGAAGTAGCAGAAATCTTTCCAGTTCACAGGTACACCTATAAAAAGTGCTACATACGGCTCCTCAGGTCTGTCGTCAAAATGTGCTTAGCAGCAATCAGGAGTTCCTTCCTGAGGTGTGCTGTTTCAGCTGGACAATTGGAGAGCAGCTGCAACATTCCTTTTACCATTTGCTGAGAATATTTAGCCACTAATTCCTGCAACAAAAGAAGAATAACATGAGTACAACTACTACAACATTCTCTTCTTAAAGTTTGTGTTACATTTGCAAAATAGCACTCCATTAAAATTCACTAGTTTGTCTTCCAAAATCTAATCCTAAAACTAAAATACAATAGTCACTCCATAAATGCCCAGGGAGGGGAATGGCATATTTTTACTTTGTATTCACACAAGGATACTTTTGAAAGGATACCCAAGTACAGCTCCACCTCCAGACATTCTACACAAATGCTCCCGTTTCCAACCCCTGATGCACTACAGCCATGCAGGTCACTCCCCTGCCATAAAGCAACTAGAAACCTGATGCATGAAGTACCAAAGTAATAAAAATTCACCCTACCTGGTAAATTCTGATGATGTAAGCCAAGAAAGACAATGTTTTAATCTGAGCAGCGATGAAATCAGCATACAACTCCTTGTTATAAAGCTTATGTTGTCTGAAATTAAATCGAACAGTGGTTACGATTTTGTTCCTCCCCTTTAGTACCTTCACTCAGAAAATTCAGTGAAGTTTCAAATTACATCACCTCGTAGTGAATTTCTTGTTTCTTAAAAGAATACAACCTCTCTGGAAGAGCCCATTTTCAACAAGCCCTCTGCCACTAAACTCCCAGCAGCACCTTTCTACAGAAAGCCAAGCCAATACAAAGCAGCACACATTTGGCTCAGCTCCCCTAACTGGGGCCAATTTTTCCCCAAGCAATACTCCCTCCCACAGACTTGTCTGTCTCTCTCAAGCTTCAACCACTTAATCAGGTCATCCAGGCAGACAGGGAAAGGCAGAGATCCTGCTCCCACTGCCCTGACCAGAACCACTAGCTGCTCTTCAGAAACATCCCTCTCCGAGGCAGGAAAAGCAGTGCCTATCCCTGCAACATCACAAGGCTTCATGTAAGCTACACCTTGAAGAGCACAGAGCTATCATTGATGGCACAGCAAAGACTAAACAATGGCAAGTGTCCACACTCCCAGGGTCTTCATCACTGTCTGTGACGATGTGGATTTTTGTCAGAAACTCTCTTTTTAAAAAACTCATTATCAAATAATAAACTGAGACCTACTGCACAACTATGGACTTTACCAATGATATATAGTGCCAATAACTTCACCTACACAACCCTCGTAATTTTTACTAAAATAATCGTTGCTACTTTTGAGATTAAAAGCAGTAAGACTAAAATCAAAAATCACAAGATAGAAGACAAAAATATTTTGACCAATATTGAATGATAGGCTTAAGTAGTTTACCTCAAATATCATCAAAATACTGTTAAATGCTCTTACCTTGCTTGAGCAGAAACTTGTATTATAATAGTGTTCATAATCAAGGGCACAAATTCAGCTACTACATTATGAATATTCAGTTTGTAGAGCTTAAAAAAAAAAGTATTAGAGAAATTCACAAGTCACACTTGCAGTCAAATTAATCAGCAAAAAAATAAGACATCCCACCAGCTTATTTTTAGATGATATTTTAATTTCAAAAGTATATCACATTAATTTTTATTAATATACCAACAGAAGTTACATGAGCCATTCAGTAATTAAGTATTTACATCCAAAATAGTGAAATGTACTCACCTGATACATGAGAACAACAATAATAGGTAGCTCAGCCAAGACCTTCAGTGATAAAGATCCTCTGGGAATTATTGAATGCTGAAAGAAAGAATACATGCCTTATAAACATTCTAACTATTAATTCAAAAAAGTATGTAAAACACATTTTTACAGAAGGCTCATTTACTGCTCATTTTAGTAGCACTATATTTAACAATAATAACATTTTAAAAACACAAAAGCATTGGGTATTACATTAAATAAAAATCCTGCATAGAAAATATCTGGTAAGTTTCAATCAGCTTCTACAGAAAAGTTTTGGTAAGAAAGACAAGCAAAAAGAAAGTCTGTTATTTTTGCCTGGCCCTATGATCTGTGGAGCTGTGCTACAGACAGTCCCCCAGCTAAGAGCAGGCAGAACACTCACTGTCCTCGTTTCACTGTCCTCTCGCTCAGGGTTCACCTTCACCACAATGGTTGTAATCATGCCAACCATTTCAGGAGTGGGAACGGTGTTCTCTGGAATCACCTGAGGGTTCTCAAAGTACCGATTCTACAAGCAAAGCGCAGAAGAAAAACATCACAATGCCAGCAATAGTCAAAAGGCCACCCATCTCCTCAGAACTCCTCCATATCATTTTGCTCCAGAGCAGTTTTCTCCTGTCTGATGTTTGCACTGCAGCATCTGCCTGGGCCAGACACACACTCTGCAACCTTTCCCCCTGGGCAGAGCAGCAGAAAAGCTCCCCCAGCCAAGGCGGGTCTCCTGCTAAAGGAAAACATCCCGAGAGTTACTCTGTATCAGGGAGGGACTATCAGACCAGGACCTCCTTGCTGACCTCACCCTTCCCTCAAAAACAGACACATTTGGGAACATGGAGACAACTGCAGCCAACCTCACCTTGCTTCAGCTCACCTCCACTTCCTCATACCCGTAACACAAGGTTTTCCAAATCAAAATATAAATATCTCCATTTTTAGACATAGTTTTGATAAATAGATTCAATAAAACTATATTTACTTTGTATCACTAGATGCAAAATAATTATGTCAGTATATTCTAGAGATAAAATTAAAAAATAAAAATTCGTTTTCTGACTATATCAAGGGCAATTTAAGAAATAAAAAGCTTACCACTACTTTCGGAAGTTCCTTGTAAATCTGTTTCACAAAGTCCAAAAAATGATGAATCTAAGAAGGAAGAAGTCAGTTACCATAAAGAAACTTTAAAAAAATAATTTTAAACCCACAATTTTAGAATCTCTGTATTAATGTAAAAATCTCTGTAATACATGTACAAATCATAAAATCTCTACTCACCAGTACAGTATACTTTTCATGATAACTGAAAATAATCTGAAAGCGGTCTCCTACCTCCCTTCTGCTCCAACAGTATTAATTCAAATTTCACTTGGGAAGAATCTGATCTACCTATCATCTCTACATAGTTCCACTACAGTATTGTTAGGTATAATTACTATGAAACAACTAAGTCTTCCCAAGAGAAAATCAAGGCAAAAAGCAAGAGAATAACAAGGCAAACTTCTAAACTCCCCTTGATGAGTCACAGGAGAGAAGAGGGGAGGCAGGGGCAAATCAATCAGAGCAAATTCATTTTCAGAATTTTCCTTTACAAACTAAAAAGGCATTAATTCTCTTCCTTTCTGTGGGAATTTTATTTCTTAGACTGCTCATATTGTCCATAAACATTTAAACTAAATACAACTAAGCTTTAACGGTTTGGTTTTTTTCCCCGAGAGTGCTAGCTTTATGCAATCTTCTTTTAAAAATCACTTTAAGATTAAAAAAAGGAAAAAAAATTAAACATATGGTTACCACAACAGGTCAGGCATAATAAAAGGACAACAGCAAAACAAACCAATCAACCCACTTGAACAAAATAGCAATTCTGAAGAGGATGGCAGCAAGTTTTATACCATGTAACAAGAGCTAGGACTCACTTCTTGAGTGATTGCTGGTCGGAACTGTTTGTGCAATTCAATAATTATTCTTAAGCAAATCAGTACATTTTCTTCATTCTCTGTCTGGGGAAAAAAAAAAAAAGAAAAACTTTTTAATGAGCCCACTGCTGAATTCTTCAACTACTCAGTAGGTACTTCAAAGCCCTGTAAAGTTATACTCTTCTCAACAAACTAAAGTGCCCCATTAATATGGGTCGTGTGAGCAAGAAGCCTTTTCTTGGATACCCTGCAGACCTAGAAATTAAAACCACCCCTGGGGGAGTAAAACCAGACATTTCAACCACTCTACCATCAGATCTCTTCCCATTGCCCCCCAAAAACAGAGACCCCCATGTCAGCTTCAAATGAGAGTGCTGTGAATTCCAAGACAAAAAACTCCCAAAAATAAGCTATCTGCCAGAAAATCCTGCCCACCATGAGAACAGCTCCCTGCATTTGTAAAATCCAGGTTTCTAAAGGGCAGAAGAGAACATGCAGAAAACCTGTAGATGGTAAGAGAGAGCACGGGTGAAGCTTAAATAGAATGTCCTTCCATTCCTGCTCCAGCAGCACAGCTATTGAAAATCCTACCCCCAGCAAATTTTGGAGATGAAGAAAGCAGAGGAAAATATTTCTGAAAATTTCAAACAGTTTTAAGAGGAAGTAAAAAATACCTCTAGAAATCTGAACATCACAGACAGGATATTTTTGGTATGAAGACGAAGATGTTCATTTGTTGGTATTCTGTGAATTATTTCAAGCACAAGCTTCCGGAGTTGCTGTAAAAATAAAAAAAAAAGAAAAGAAATAATTGTATGACAGAAGTTTTTGAAAAGCCCACAAAACCCAACAATTGGTTGCAGCATCTTTTTCAGCTTAAAAATGTTGTAATAGAAAAAAAGACATTTTACTCCTACTACCTGCCTATGTGAGGAAAATTTAACAAATTTACAGTTGAAAAATCTGACTTATTTTAAGCATTTAATGACAAAGATTCAACTTTTGCCTTTCATTCCTAACCTTCAGTAAAGTCACTAATTTGTAACAATGTGTACTATTTCAGTAAGAAAGCCAATTCTGTTGCACCTACTTTTCCTCCTTTTTCACAGAAGCCCAGATTAGCAAAGTTTTGTAAGTAACTTATTTAGAAACAGGATTTTTTCAGTGTCACTCCAAATGACAGATCTATTTTTAACAAGTCTTAAATCAGTTTATTAGATTAATCAAGGACTTCACAGCAAAAAGGCAGGAGATGCTCCACACAGTTTACCTGTGCTGGCTTCTCCTGCAGAAACTGAACTTCCCCATCCTGTAGAAAGGTGAGAAACCGAGGGATGATGTGCTCCAGGAACGTTGAATATTGAGGGGATGATGTCACATTCTAATTAAGAACAAAAAATGGGGGGGTTATAGACATCACACAGATTACATTCAGTTACATTCAAAGCCTCTATTAAACATTTTCAGTGAATTTTGAATAATTTCAGTGACTATGTATCTGCTGACACTACAGAACCAAGTGAGTTCCAAGAGAACATTAGCAAAACAAATATTGAACAAGTCTTTCTCTACTGAAGGGAGGAGCAAAGAGAACTAAGTCTTCAGATTCTAAACAGATCACCAGACTAAGCAGTTAAAACTATTCTTTCAGTCAGATAAATTGTTTCAGAAATAGCTTAAGCAGATAGAAAACTCCACAAGAATGATTTTAAAGTTTCTTCTTTAAGTAGGGAGTTGTCTATAACTCCAGAACAGGCACATAACAACTAAGTATTCAACTAAAGTATAATTTCTGCTAACACAAGGCTGAGTTAATTTGTGTTTCACATTTTCTCTGCTGCTCCTCTAAAATGATGGTCCATCACCATGCAAAAGATGTCATTGGAGACATCTCCACTCCTGATGTCAGATTCTGCATCTGACAACTCCCCTCTCACTTCCACTCCATGGAACACCCAGAGGAGTCAGAAGGGCCTCTGTTTCACAAGGGCACAATACACATTTGAACTAAATAAAAGAGAAAGCTTCAAATACAGACATTCAGAGCATTAAAAAAAATAGAAGAAAAATCTCTTACTTCACTTTTATTTAAATGGTTAATGAATAAAGATTTGGCAATGAAAGCTCTCTTAAGTCCAAATGTAATTCTTCAACACCTGGTTAATTCCTAAACACAAACCTAGAATCAATGACTTGTAGCCATATAAATCATAAGCCACAGGATACTACTAGTAATATTTTAACTGCATAACATCAGAAATTCAATTAATACACATTAAGCACAGGAAAGGCTGCCATTGCAGAAAGTTTGGGGGTTTTTGTGGGGGTTTTGTTGCTTGGGGTTCTTTTTATTTACCTCAAAATTCTCACTGACTTCTTGCATCATTTTCAATTTGGTTTCATCAGCTGAAAATGGAAATTCAAGCAAAAAATGTGAGTGCAAAACTAGTCCATGAAGGAAATCACCAGGCTCATTGATCAAAGAAGCAATCAGATCTTATCAGTTTAGCTATCACTGCCCAATTATAAGACACACAGTTCTCTCAAACAACCACCACACAACTGCACACACACACAGCTCACTCACTTCGGCTCATGAAAGTGTTTCTCATCATTTTGCTTCTTCAAAAATCAAAACTAGAACAAATTTCAAAGTGAAATTGACAGATTTCAGTGTCTCATTCACCAACTGTCCAAACAAGTCTGCAACACTAGTGAAACAAACTAGCTGCAATTTTCAATAAGAAAAACGTCTCTTACGTGTATTGACATCTGTAAGAGCAGCCACAAACTGAAGGTATTTTTTCATCAAAGTGGTTTGGTCCACCACCGTAGGCCCTTGTGCTGAAACAAATGCCATCTTGGAGGAGGAAAGATCAGCTTTCGGTACATAAAATCAAGATCAACACACCTACAAAAGAACACAGAAGTATTTGTTAGTTTGCATGGCTGGTTAACAGCAGCTCTCCCATCGCCTACATCCATTCTCCTGACATATTGAAGAGGACCACCTTTTCCAAAAACCACAACTGTAACATTTACTTAGGCTTACAAATACAACACCAAACATGTACAGCACTCATTGTGACCAGACTGCACCAATAGATAAAAGGGGTTATTGAGCTCTTCACAGCACAGTCACGTGTTTTGCCCGCTTTCCTCTCTCCCCGCAGCAGGCTCCAGGCGCAGGGATGCTCCCGACACCGCACACCTGTCATCATCCTGCCTTCATCCCCAAACTTACAGCTGCCCTCGGACACCCC